>JAHREE010000285.1:1499723-1630929 GCA_033628505.1 Tringa tobata
AGAGAGGGGGGGGGGGGGGGGGGGGGGGGGGGGGGGGGGGGGGGGAGCCGGCCTCTGCCGCCGGTCTCGCCTGGGCTGCGGGGTTTATCCGGCAGAGCCTTCGGAACTGGAAGGAATCCTGTTCGAAGCGCTACAGATTCTACATATTTTTATGTAACTGCCCCTAAAAGCCTGAGGATCTAATGAACAAATTTAGATTTGCTTGAAGGAGGGAGGGGGGAAACTTTTCCCCCCTTCACCGTGTTTCCTTTTATCTCATTCCCTTCTCCCTTAAACACAAACCCGAGCTCTGGCGGTCAGCTTGCAGATCTCCTGTAGTTATATTAATATGTGAGTGGTGTAGCGCTTTAGCTTTCTGTTTCCTCTCCATTTATATAAACTTGAGTTATGTGGATTGCCGGCCCTTCCTATGCTGGGGTAACGGCAGCTTCCCTGCAGAGGCGGTGTTGGTATTTTTGGGAGAGATGCTACAAAACTGCTCTGAAATGAGCTTTGACGAAGCTGCTTTCTGGGAAGGTGGAAAGATTGCTACTGGATATTAAGATTTATTGTTTCACTTATTTTGAAGCTCTGTTTTCCTTGTTTCGCCATTGCTAATTCTTAACAGAGCTGAGTGAAGCTGTGAGAAGCGGGAGGCTGTGTAACAGTGGGAGTATGTGTCTGTGTCTTTAACCTTCTTGGTTTGGCTGTGATATGATTCTTGATGTTTCAAAAGGCTCATTACTGGTACGGTAATCTTAATGTAGCGTTTCAGAATAAAATGTGTTGTTTTGTCTAACAGTTTCTTAAATCGGAACGGGTTTTGACACTGTGTTATGCTCATGACTTAATGTGGCTTGATTTCTCCTTGCTTGCTTTCAATGCATTTGATATGAAGTACTAGTAAATCTTTTCAGGGTATTATACGGTTTCAGCCCCAAGAACTGGTACAAGTATAAGCCCATCATTCATCATTTGGGCATCTAATTATAGTTTGGCGCTCGCAGGCAAACAGAAGACAGAAGTTGGCTTCTGCGATGAACTCAGTTGACACTGGTGGTGTGACTATTTTTTAAAATGGTTTCATAGTCAAAAAAAAGGGGTCTCAATGCCGGCGTTTATTTTTCCTACATCTTGAGAAATGGATGTATGCTAAGGTTGTTTTGGAAGCTTGTATGTTGGGTTTTTTTTCACATGATACTTCCAGTGTAGAGCTGCAAATTGCTTAGTGATGTAAGACTTTCCTGGTAACACAGTTGTTGTTGAAACATCCTTTTGGCAGCAGGACATCACCGCTTTTAGCATTTGTTACTGTATGGAAGAAGCAATTGGCTTTAGTCTATTGCTGAATCTCAGACTTAGCTCTGCTCCCTCTGTTATCAGTGAATAATTACATGCAAAATGAAGTATTTTTAGGAGCTCTCCATATTGTAACTTGGCCTGTGCATCTTGAAGTGTTAGTAAATTTTTTGAGGACTGTCCCAGACATACGTTCTCTGCTGCTGCCAAGTCTTGTGTGTAATAAAAGTAACACATAATTGAGCAACTGTTGTCAGGCAGTATTTGAAGTCCTGTCCATTCAAAAATACTCATATAAACTTGTATGGAACTGCTGTTCTTTTTCATCCTGAGCAATTCTAGTAAAATCTATCTTTGTCTTGGAGTCAAAGCCAATAGTATGCATGAGATTAGTGTCTTTTGTGTGTCCATCAGTTCCCCCCCCCGCCTTCCTGAGCATTTCAGGTTTGGGTTTTTTATTCATCTTTTTCTACAGGCAGTGTTTTGTGTCCTGAAGATCTTTTTGTTGTGATATGTTATTCGAGGCTGAGATAGACCTGAATTTTCAGGGGTGTTGATTTGCATGACTCTTTTGATGTTAGGTACATCTCTGATATGCAGCAGTTGAGGCCTAAAATTGCTTTAAGCAGTACTATTGATGCAATCTGTGCTTGCTTGTCAAGTACAAGAACTTTGTCAGATGAACATTTACATGTGTGTTTATGAATTCCTTATTTGTGTCATTGAGCTCTAAGGCTGCTGTGTGTGTTAATGAACTAACCTGTGCATAAATGCATGAAACTGATGATGGATGGGACTCAGATACCCACTGAGCTGATCTGCACCCAAAATTTGGTATCAGGGTCTTGAGCAAATTCAGTTCAGTGAATAGTGGAGGTTAATATATGTGGAAAAAAATGAATAATAATTTTTTTAAGCCACTTACTGAATAGAAGGAATAGTCATTTTAAGGCACAGCAAACATTTCTGAGTAACGTATAAAAAATGGAGGCTCTGACTCGACTTTCTCCCTAGATGTGTTTGTGGGCTCAAGCCACATGTTACGAATGTCTTCTGCTAGATGAAAAGCTCTTTGAACTTGAAGGCCAGGGTTACCTTTTCAGAAATATAGCCTTTATTTTTAGCTTTTTTTCCAAACACCTTTGCTAAACAGCAGCACATAAAGCGTGTTTGAAATACACAGTATCCGCTATTAGTTCATGGTGGTGTTGATCAGTGGTACTCTTATAGGTTAAATTGGGAAAATTCCATTGTAGATTCTCCTTTCTTTTTCTTCAGCTATTTAGGATTTGCTGTATCGCTGTTACATTCCTTCTGGTTTTATGAGAGGGAGCTAAATTATTTAGCTATCAAGATTATTGCCTGGAAAGACAACTAAATATTGCAGTTGTATTATCGTAGGCTTTTAGCTCTCCATGTGTGTTCCTTTAATAATAAATACAAGCGTGTGAGTAGGTGGTCTAATTTGTCACAGTAGGAGAGTAAACAAGCATTAACTACTCATTATGAAGGAACATATCAATAATGTTATATATAGTGATTAGGTTAATTTACTTATATGAACAAATCAAATGGCGTAATGAAGGAAGAACCAGTTCTTCCTAACATTGCAAGAATCCAGAGTGATTCAGTTGTAGCAGACCTGGACTTATTTCTACCAAAACCTTTTTTCTTCATATTTCTCATAAGGCTTTTTGTTAGAGATAACAATTTAACCTATTTCAGTGAAGGCTGGGCTCTTAGGCCTCGGACTACCAACTGCTACATTATAAACCATAGTGTGTTCTTTCAAAGAACCTTAGTTTTGAGAACTTCTCACCTTATTTTGGGTTGTGTAGCTTCAGTATTAGTCGAGAATGCATAATGCTGTAAAGCATAGCATCACCCAATGAACTATTATTCTGGAGTTAATAGTTCTCTTCATCTGTTTAAATTGTGCTACTTACTATAGTTTTTAGTGCTAAGAACCTCTGAGTTAGTTTAGTTAGCAGCTGCAGTGCCTGCATCTAGAGATTACAAAGCAAGCTAAAAGCATAAGGCTTTAAGGAAAAACTGTGGCTTATTTTAGTGAGGAGAAAAAGAGCTCTTCATTCTCTAACTGAATATTGTAGACTAGAAATTTCTGATAAAATACCCATTTTAAGAGTGTGTTTTTTGTAGCATGCAGCCACTTGAGCATCTTTGAAGTGTGGCAGAAATATGTAATTCATAGCAAAGATCCGGGTGCCACTACTTCTTTGATATAATGGTAGTAATGCTGCTGTATATTGTTCCCTTAAATGGGATAATAAAATGGGTAATTTTCTGGATGAAGGGAAAGCACAAATAAGGTGAAAACTCATTCAGCCAGTACTGAAAATGAGACTTCAACTTTGTTCTTAGAAGTCATAATGGGAGGTAATCATAGGTATACACCACAGACATACGCAATTGGCGCTCTAATGCAGTCTGTGACACAGGGGAATTTAGTATCAATAACCCTCAGGAAATAACTGAAGAGTGATAAATTGGTGTAAAAGAGCAGTTGAAGTTGAAGTCACAGTAGGGGTGGAAAGAAAATAGGAAAATAGCCTATACCGTTGCTGTTCAGATGGTAGAAGGAGTATTGGGGAAGAATGGCTCAATAGCAGGGCTGGTGGATTTACCTTAGTAAGAAGGAAAGCTCGGCTTCATTCATGAATGTTTAAAAAAATTTTGGTATTGCCCCCACATTTGTATATCACGTTACTGTACTTCATGAACTACAAAACCTCAGCATTTCTGCAATGGCTTAGACAGTAGGTTAGCTGTATGTTAATTCAGATACACTTACGATGAATGCACTTCTTAAATCATAAGCGCCCACACTCAATGATATGGTCCCACTCTGGAATAGCTCTAAAATAAATATGTGATAGTATTTTAAAGGCCAAAAATATAGTAACCATTCTGCATGTTAGTTAATGGAAGTATAAATATGTATACCTAAAATTCTTGAACTATCTATTAGATCTTATCCTCCCATGATTTGTAAGCATTCGTAGATTAAAAGAGGGGAAAGCATCGTCTGCTTTTTTGACTTGGGTTTGTTTAGTCACTAGCAAAGTTCAAGCTGATGGAAGATCTTCTTTGCTTTAGTGAATTTGACATGTATCCAAAGGTGGTTTTCTTGCCTAAAGTATTTGAAGGACTTTAGTTAGCTCCAGTTCCAGATGTTCAGATGTTCACTTCTGCCAGTTTGGTGTTCTGATTTCAGTTAGAGCAAATGATAAAATGTGATTTAAAATGTGTATTACAGATGTTACGGATCTTCATCTGTAACGTAGGTGGATTTTATACCAGCCTAGAGGAAATAGAACTAGATGCTGATAAGTAGATGCACAAAAAAGGAAATAAAGATAAAATCGTAGCTCAGATTGTTTATTCCTGAGATGCTGGACAGCTTAAACTCTGCCTTGAAGTGTGATCTTATATCCCTCGTCCTAGTAACTTGCTGCTTGTGGATTCGGTTGTAGCTCTGGTGGTAGTTGTTCGTGACATACAATGGCAGAACTTCAAGGCTTATTGTGTTGTGTATGAACGCCTAAGGAAACGTTACCAGTCTGCTTATCCACTCCCCCCTTGGACTAACTGAACGGTCATACCAGATATCTGTATAATTCTGAAACCTCTGCAACACAAAGCTCATCTTCTTTGTCTGTTCCTAGCCATTCTAGGGGTTTATTTGATGTTGGTAATGCTAATTGTGGAAAAAAAAATTTCTCCTTCTTGAACTTTCTTTCCAAACCATACTCCACTACTTCACTATTAAAATATTTCTGAATTTTTTAAATATTTTTTTTCTTCCCATGTGCCAAATCAAGAAATTGCTGGAACTGATAGGGAGCAGCTCCACAAAGTATACATTCACCGACAGCCATGCAGATAACACTATATAGAAGAAAAAGAGTGTGCAAAAAAGTGTGCATCGTTTCAGTCAGGTGAATTTCAAAACTGACTTCACAAACAAACACTGATTTCAAGTAATGCAGTTTAGCATCCTGAGATATCTTAACATTTTCCATGTTAAATACATCTTTAATGGCAGGTTTTCTGTGTCCACGCTACTTGTGATCTGGAAAAGGTAAGCCTTGCCAGGCTGACCTGAGTCGTCTCAGTTGTCATGCCTGTCAGCTTCTGAAAAATATTTATTCTTGTTATGACAAAGAAATGTCCTTTTAAGCTGTGGCAATTTCATCTTGGTGTATAATTTTTGTAAAGAGAATCTAGACAAACTTGTCATGCGAGATAAAAAGACAAGCAATCTCAACAGGAAGATCCATTTAATTGAAGTGTGAAAAGTTTAGGAGTTGTTTTAATTTGTTTGGTTTAGGTTGGTTTTTTTGTTGGTTTTTTTTTTTCCCCACTGGAAGACAGTTCAGTTTTACTGCTTTTAACTAGTTGATTCTATCATCTCTGGTTCCAAGGGGACCAGTGAAGTTGGCAATACAGGAAAATTCTGAAAGCTATAAAAAATCATTCCTCCAGAAAAAAGCCTCAATGTTTATTATCAACAGGAATATTTTTTCTTCTGTAGTTTGGGAGAGGAAAAGGGAGAATCATCTTTGTTGATGGCAGTAAATAGCTAGACGTCTTTGGCTGTGGGATGCACAGCTATCTGCACGCAGCCATTGCAATGGCATTTCAATGCTCCCTGTAGATCTAGTTTTAAAGGCAGAAGAGTTAATGTGATGAAAGTTATTCCTGTACATGGGCCATCCACAGCTGTAGTCAGTGTGATTTATGCCAGTAGCAACCTCCTTTCTATTTTTCCTTACGCGCAGAGATTAAGGATGTATGGAAACAGGAATGAGAGAGTGTCTCAATTAGATCAGGGTGGGCCTCTCAGCCTTTGTACGTGAATATACAAGCAATTTTTCTATTTTTGTTTAAGGTCCTTTTCAAGATGCTAATTTAAACACCATCCGTGTTTGTCCAAGTCTGCCACGTGTGTATCCTTTTATAAATAGAAGCAAAATTGTTCAAACAACATGCAAACTCAATTGGTTTGCTAGTAATGTAAACTAAGGGATACTGCTGTTCAAAGCACAAAAATTAAATTGAGAGACAGATACGTCTCTCAGATACGTCATGTGGTGACCTTGGAAGTCTGACTTTTGAGGTTCATAACCTGGAACAGTTGCTAATTATACACTTGCATTTTTGTATAAACAAATTATTCTGTTACTAGCTGCTTCTTAGCTGAGATCAGCTGTAGGTCCCTGTGGCTTGGGGATCTGTGTGGGACCTGTGAAAGAGATGACCTGGAGCAGGCTTTCTGTTCTTACTTTATATATTCTATAAGCTGCAAGGAAACTTTTCAAGGCCTACAAAGGGAAACCATGAGTTTTGTTTAACTTGCATTGGAAGATGTCTGGAATACTGTAATAAACTGGTATAAGCCAATTTAAAGCACAAAATAGATGCATACTGGAGTGGGGAGAAGGATCTTAAAAGCTGAATCAGTGCTACACGTGTGTAACCAGTGCAAAAGTGGAACATTGATTTACTGTCCTCTCATCTGAGCCAGTAGATACAAGACTTTTCTCACTAATCCAAGAGTAATGTTCAATTTGGCTGCACTGTTACAGAGCTACTATTAGTTGATCATTTGTCAGTGGGAGCTGCTAATGAAATTGAACGGAAGAAGCGGGGGGGTTGAAACCATAATGCTGCAGTTTTTAATGGAAATTGTGTATTATTCTTTTGCAAAGAACACCATAGACTGGAAAACTGTAGCTAGTCTAGAACCTATTGTGCTGTAGGAGAGGCAGGTTTGTGGATCCTTGCTTGGTGATTGCAATAATTAATTCAAATGAGTACACCACAGCATAGTCTATACTATATAGATCTTCAGCCAGTAATCTGTATCCAGAAAGAGGATTTAATTAGTCACTGATTGTTGTTCTGCAATTACTAATGCAATTTAGCTGGACTTGCTTCAAAGCTGTCTGAAGTGCCTAAAATTCTGAGCTCTAAACCTATTATGCAGACACTAGTGGGTACTTGACTCTTTGTTTTTCTCAGGATGGATATTATGGAATAAACTGTACAGTAACCCATAGTTAGGTATTGCAGTGGTTACCATGGTTTTCTGTTTGTGAAACCGTAAATGCAGAATTTGTGGACCTCAAATGTGAAATCTGTATGAAATATCTGTTCTCTACTGCTATGTAGTGTTGAGATCATCCAGTAACAAAGGACAGTGGAGCCAGGTGCAGAAAAAAGACCTCTTGAATTTTAGATACACCAAGGCAGCTGTTTCCAGGGTACATACACACCATTTTGTTATGTACTTTAGTATCATGTGAAGTCACGTAATTAGGAAATACTGCCCTTTGTGCAAGAGGACAACAAGCTCTATGGAGCAAGGCAGCCAATATGAAGATGGGAATACAAGAAATACAGATTTTTTTTGTCAAGCCACATATAAAATGATGTAATTATTTTTTGATGAAGGGAGGCGTTCATGGAGGCTGACTACTCAGTAATTCCCATGGAAGTAAGGTCTTTATGTGCCGCTTTGAAATTAGTACTCTACAGAAAACCCCTGTATGCACTCAGACTAAACTAATTGCAGAATATTCTTACATGAACAAATTACTTTTTAAGTTGGAGCCTAACAAAGCAAACTTGAAACTGCTTAAATATATAAAGGCTTTCATAAATAAAGTCGGACAAAGTCTTACTCTCCCAGGATTCTTAATACTAAATTGGCATTTACATTAGCTCTCTTTTATGTCTTCAGGGAAATAATTCAATGTAATATCTATATCAACACAATTTAAGTACAGTGCTGGGAATAAGGAAAAACTTGGACATTTCTATAAACAAGCATCATTTTAATTTAAACTTGGGTTAGTCACAGAAATGCTTCAAAATTGAAAGGTTCAGCTTAAAACTTCTCTGCCTATTCTGATCCCAGTCGGCTGGGAGAGGCAGGTATTTTCTTATGGAAAAACACTTCCTCTCCCCCTTTTTCAGCCAGTTCAGTTTCAAAAGTTATTTGGAGATTATTTTCATTGTGTATACCTCCCTTTCAATTTTTTTCTTAGGAGTGAGATCTCATTTTGCATGTTTAGCTTTCTCTGAAGATTAATGTTTGCCCTAGCAGTAAGACTCTCCAGATGTGTTATGATCTAATAACGCTGAGCACCAGTGGTTAACCCTTGTCTGCTGTCAGCAGCTTGCTGAACCACCTCCTGTGTTTTACCAGAGCCCAAACTGCATTTGATTATGGAGTTTCTTGGCTCCGAGCAGCAGGAGCCATTAGTTGTGTAGGTGGGCGCGCTCTCCCTCCGCGGGGTGTGTGTCTGGCATTAGACTTGGGAACGTCTGCCCAGAGACCTCCCCCTGGAACCACACTGTTATCTTGGCTTCTTCTCCAACCTCCCAAGGCACCATGGGCCAACAGGGGCTTGGGGATGCCTGTATGATCATCTTTATGTAGTCAAACCTGTGAGTTTGACCAGTAACTCTAGGTTAGGTTTGTTATAGGTTTGTTTTATCTTCTCATTTCTCCCTTGTATGGTTCATAAGTCTCACATCTATCCTTTCTCTCTGAAAACCTTGCTGCAACCCTGGCTTTATCACCTGGCCACATAGAAGCAAGTTGTTTTTCTAATGGGTCGCTCCTTGAATGTAGATTGAGGTTTGTTGTTTGAGTTCACAATCCAGATCCATTTTTAGGAGTTGTACAGACATTAGCTCTGTCCTTGTGCCTTTCACCAAGGTGTCTAGGATGGAGTTGGGATTTGGCCTGATAGGACTCATCGTCTTTGGGTATTATGTAGCACATAGCCCAGGTGTTGCCTTGGTTAAAAATTGTTAGCAAGACCCCAAAGGCACAAACTCTTTCCTGTATATGTGCTTTTTTAGTGAAAGAATCTTGTCTCCTTTCTTAACTGCTACCTAGGTGACAACTTCCCCATTCTCACAAATTTATTGGATGAGAAATGTTATTCTAGGCCCTACCTCCAAACCAATTCTATTTCTTGCCCAGCTTCAGCTACAACTTCTGCAGCTGGCCTTGAACCAAGTTAAATGCTTAAAACTGTTTGAGAAGTGTGCTGAAGCTGATGAAAACTGCTACAAGTAGAGCCGTAACAGTGAACAGGACATGCATGCTAGCCTTGTTTTAACATAATATAGTTATATATGCAGTTATATAATATAGTTATACTTTAGTATCCTAATTCACAGGGTCATTACTTCTCATCATATTGTTTAACTCTATTTACACTGGATGCTAATTACTCTGCAAAGAACCAAGTACAAACTTGTGTAGTAATGCTTTCATACTATGTGCATTTTAAAGAGGTTGCATCCTATGTGCTTTCTAAAATAACACTGGATGAAGTGATAGCCTCTGTCTATAGTTTTTAACTTGATCAGTGCACAAGTAGGCTGACTTTGTACATACCATGTTTTGTGTAAATGGCTAACAATTCTTTGTGGCAAAAACCATAAAAGCATTAGCAGACACTGATGGGTTTTTTTTTCAGATGACCAAGTTTTGATAATTCTGTAGGGAGAGGTGTATAAAATGGCCGCTTCCTGATACATAGTCTGACAGAAGGAGATATGAAACCAGTGATTCTGGTGAGGTAACTTTTAATTCACGTACAGAAGTTGTAGCATCTGCTGCAGCAATGTGGATTAATTGTCTCAGAAATTTCAAAATGCAAAGACAATGCACGATTAAAATAACTGGACTTGCTGGGTGTGGCCATTAATTTGATGTTTTGGGTTTTTTTCTTTTTTCCTAATTGTGGAACAAAAAACTTTTAGTTCATGTCCAGATGCAGAACTGTATCAGAAAATAAACTTCAAGGACCACCTCAGCTCTTCTCGACAGAGCTCTGCTGAGAACATACCCTCATCTTGTGCAATATATCCATTTTGAAAGTTAAATTTTGAAATAAAAGCCTGTTTATATGAGCAGTGCTGTCAAGAAGCTGGGGGAGAGTGGAGGCGAACAGGTGGACACAGTTTTGTTTATAATAGTGAAAGGGTTGGTTCTTCAAAATGGGATAGTTCCGGTCATGTCATCTTTGTGTATTTTCAGAAAATGGCATTTGACAGATAGATTGCAATGATAATAAGATACAGGGTCTTACATGTGACACTGAACTTGGTCCTGGTGGTGATGATAAATAGTGTTTTCAACAGGTTGGGAACAATCTGCTTTCCTGCTGTAATCCTTGAACTGAAGAAGACTAGGTAGAACATAGCATAGTGATCTTTTGCTTCACATTTGGGCCCTTCCTAGCAGGAAGCTTTGAGTGTGGTCATAAGCCTTCACGGGACCCTTCCTGACTTATGTAGGACTATGTATGATTCCTGTTTGGGAGTTCCCCAGAAGACACCATTACTCAGCCAGAGGGAAAGGCCACAAGAGACAGACCTGGGAAAGCGCTCAGGTGTGTATAGGTATGTATATTGTATTTAAAAGTGATTCTGTGGATAGGACGATTATTAGGGCCGTCTAGTGCCTGGGCTCAGGTCTTAATCCTGCAAAAAGGTATACTCTCTCTGGCAAGTCGCTTAATCCTTCTTCTGCATTAAGTGCAAGATTTTGTCTGTGGCTGTTTCTTACACTGGTAGTTAGCTGGAGCAAAACTGTGCCACTCCATGTGTTGATGTCTCCATCCCTTCTGGTCTCAAGCAGCACAATGTGTGAATTAGGTCATCAGTGCTATCATCCGTGTTCTTCAAAGAGGGAAACTGAAGCAGAGAAGCACTGTACAACTGGAGTATTAGTGTTTAGGAAGTTTTGCATGTATGTGCCAACTCTAGGCTCATGCCCTGTGAGCCCAGGACTCAAGGGAGATCATTCTTTTAGAGAGGACTTCTGAAGATAAGGTTTATTCTACAGTTTCTTCTCTATCTAATGTCAGTTTGGGCCATCCTCAAATGCAAGGGAATGTCATGGAGCAAGACTGTTTTGTTTCTTTAACGCTTAAATCTGTATGAATGTATGAATATGGAGATACATATACTAAAGCTTCATTGTCTGTTTTTAAAAGTTTAATGGTAACATTGTAGTCTTTAAACTTTCATTTGTATGTCATTCCACAATGCTAATTACTTTTGCCAAAGAATTTTTCTTGCATTGTATTACAAAGACTAGTGGGATAGAGCTAAACATGATATCTGTGGTTCAAGAACTGAAAAATTAATGATTCCTTCTCTAGCCTGCTGTGTTTGATTTATAATTCATATCTGATAAAATAGAAATGCACTTCTGAGCCAGCTATTGCCTCTCCGTTTACTATCTAGGTGGGGGTTTTTAATTCTTCCCTTGGTGGATGTTGGGGGTTTGTGAATTTTGGGCCCTAGAGTGTTCTTGAGGAAGGTAGTTTCCAGATTCACATTTTCTTCACCTATCATTTCCTTCAGACTCTTCATCCTCTGTAGTATCTGGCCCCAGGATTTGCTCTGACCCCAAACTGCATAGCTGCTGTTGCAGGCCACTGCTATGACCCTTGACTTTTAGCATAACCTGAGTGCATGCTTTATCCTTTTAGAGGCACTTGAGAGCAGAAGGAAACGGAGAAATACAGAGTTTTTGAAGTGTTATAAGCAACTACTACAGCCACTCTCCATCTCAAGAAGAGACATGGGTCTGGACTAAGCACTAACTCTGTTGCACAGAACATCCCGCACTTCCTACGTACCTTCTGAGTGGTCTTTACAGTCTCTCTGGGTCTTCCAGGTGACCTCTGGATCAGTCTGTTCAGGTGGATAAGACTTTTTGCCCAACACACACTCATAGGGTGATCCACTGCTTGTTCACCACCTTCTGAAATGCCAGAGAAAAGGGTATCAGGGTTATGAGGTGCAATTCAAAATCTAGTCCCATCTGTTGAGCGGGGGTGGCTTTTATGGGTTGATGCAACAATTTTTCTTTATGGAAACTAAGTGTTCTCAGTGGGTCACTGTCTTTATTGCAACACACATTTTGGATCTTCTCCAAAGAGGCTGACCGACATTTCTATCCTCTTCCCCACTAAGAGGTTCTGTATTCTCAGTCTGAATTTACTTGATCCAGAAAAGTAAGCAGAGTTGGGGCCTGGTCAACAGGGAAAGAGATGCCTAGTAATTTGCCAGTTACATTGTCCCCTTCTGAACATGTTGTCCTGCTCAGTGGAGTGATGCGTTGAATCCTGTTTTTTGGTGATGAATATGCTTTATGCTTTTGTTTGCATCTTTCAGAGTTGCGTTATTTATTTTTCTGTCTTCAACTGCTTTGGAAATGAGGAAAAACTATTTTGAGTGTAATATCCACTTGGCATATTAAAGTGTCTTTTCTTGGATCTCCTAAAAATACTTTTCTGTTGGGCTGCTTCTGCCATTGTGTATGTTGTGATTGATAGATCTCCAAACCAGCATACTATGCATGCGTGATGGGTGGATGCCTGCATGTCTGATGAGGGATTGACTCCCCTGGGAACGCAAGTTCTGCTAACTCTTCAGTTAGAAAACTTAAGGTTTTAATATACGTTCTGTCTTTTAGTCCCAGTTTGGCCTCTTCTTTTGTAAGATTTTCCTTGGAGCAAGCAATGATGTACTGTGTGGTTTTTTGTTGTTTTGGGTTTTTTTTGTTTTTTTTAAAATAAAAGAGTTTACATTTATTGAGATACTTAATTAAACAGTTTGCATCTAATTCAGGCTTCTCCCCTTAGTTCCCTTCCCACTCTTTCATACTACATCTGCTTAAATAACTTGATGAAACTGTACAAGAATTACACAGATGGGATGAAGCCCATCTAAAGCTAGAACCAGTTTCTGATCTCCTGACATGCCAATTAAAATCTCACTGCAAAGTGATTATTTCTAGGTA
This sequence comes from Tringa tobata, assembly GCA_033628505.1. NCBI lineage: Eukaryota > Metazoa > Chordata > Aves > Charadriiformes > Scolopacidae > Tringa > Tringa tobata. Next base: position 1,512,865 of record JAHREE010000285.1, read on the forward strand.
TTCAAGTGACCGCATGTTTGGTTTAAATCCCTTGGAGGGCTGTTGGTCCTCCTGCCTGTCCTGGTCTGTATCCTTCTGAAAGAAGGATCTGCCCAAGGACAAGATCCTGTTCCATAACTTAGAAGTGATGAGCTTTCCAACAGAAAAAAGAATACCATTCTTCACCTTCCTCTTGGAAATGACTGAATCATTTTGGCTAAAGCCTTAAAGTAGGATAAATATTTTACTTGAAGGGGAGAGCTAGCAGAAAGACTGCAATCAGTTAATTTGACAAAGTGATTTAGGACGGAAAATATCATGCAATGTTGCTATATACCTGTGCACTTTCAGTGGCATCAAACAGATACCTGTACACGCTGCCACTCAACTTTTCCAGTGGCTGTTATTCTTCCAATGCCTCTCTTCACGCCTCAGTTTTCAAGTTGGACTTTCTGATTTTCAAGAAGTGCTGACCCTACCCTCTGAAAGTGAGTCCTCTTAAATTTGCTTTTTCCAGAGGGTGACAACCTTAAAAAGGACTTGTTTGCTCTTTGTTTTTTTGAGTTCAGAAAACAGTGATTCAAATTAAATTACCTCTTTTAGAAGACACTTCAGACAAAGTTACCCATCTGCTCTCATTTAATTGGTAGGGGACAGGATGGAAAGACAGGAGAGCATAAGATACTGCTATTGTGAATGAATCTTCCAATAGGCAAGGATTTCTTTCCTCCCTCCCCATCTTAACATTTAGACAAAGGAAATGTATCTAAGGATGAAGTTGCAGAGTGGTGAGGGATGTTCTGATTTCCCATGGCAGTAACACTGAAGGGATTTTATTTTTTTTCCTCCAAGAATATAAAAACACTTGACTCTCAATTCCCTGAGTTTAACTGTGGTATTTTGAAGGCTGTTGGAGGGAAGGTACATTAAGGGAGGCCTAGACTCACTGCTGACTTTTTCTCTGTGCTGTAGTAGCCTTGTTTGGGTCTGTCTTCAGGAAGCAGAAACCGGTAAAAAGTCAATAAATCTACACTGAATTTCCCAATTATTATTAGCATTCTACATGCAGATTAGCTTTATTTTTGTGCTTATTTAACTGTATATTGGAAATAGCCTCCTAAAAACATAATCAGTTAATGAACACAGGATGGCTGCTGCGCTAGGCACACTTAAAATGCAGTCATGTATATGAAATCTAATATTCTTTATTTGAAACTAAACAAAATAAATTAAAAAAAAATCACAATCCCTAAGGGGAACGTACTGCATGTTCAGGTCTGTTGTCGTGACCTATTTTATTTATAAATGTAAAAAAAACATAATCGAAACTAATTGTATTCCATAGCTATGGCTAGTCCAGTGTTCTTTGTCATTCTCCCACAATGTGACAATAATCCAAAAAGCACACTCCCATGTGGATACTACTAGGTTTTAGGTACCTTACCTTATACATGTGTATCTGGAAATAAAATGCCAATCTCCATTTTTGGATGAGCCTTAAAGGAGAATTCAGGCACAATAAAACAGACTTGTTTAGTGACAGTTCAGCATCACTTCACTTGCCATGTATGATCACCCTATCAAGAACTGCATCCTGCTGCGATGACAGTTTGCTGGAAACTCTCCACAGATTCATTGGAAGTTGGCTGAGCCCCAGCTCCACAAATTAGTGGTCAGAAGAGACTGTTTGTAGGGCACAAGTCTATCTAATTTGTAGTGTTGATTTCATTATTTTTTTTTAATTAACACTTTAAAAAGTTTGTCAGCAGAGTGCCAAAAAGACAAGAAATGATCAGCTAAAACATTTTATAGCAGCATATGATGCTTTTCCATATATCATGGCAATATGGCACTTCGATATGGCAGTATTTTTTTTTCTGTTATTTTTGTTCATTTTGTGGTCAACAGCAATTTAAAATACCCTAAATAGTCTTCAAAACAAATTCAGAGGGATTGCCCTTTTTTCTTTTTTTTTCCCTTCTCTAGTATCTTAATGAAGTCTAGTATCTTAATGAATTTAAAGCCAACAATTTGAGGTTTTTTCCCCCTTTTTAAAAAAATCTTTTTCTGTAAGGCTGCTTTCTGTGTGGTGTCTCATCTTAAAGAGGTGATTGGCAACAGTTATGTAAGGCAGTACAATAGTCCGTAGGCCTTTGTAGATCCTGTGAATACAGTCAAGATTAATAAAATCTGGCTGGCTGACTTTTGGTGAAATCATCTTTCTCCTTTTTTTGTTTTTAAGCTTCCTCAGTGCTTTGTGAGACTTGTCACTACTCCAGCCATTCCTTCAGCATTGCATTGCAAGGATAGTGAATGTCAGGTTTAAAGCTTGAAAGATCAGAGCTAGAGATGACAGCAGTTTTAAATGCACCCTTGTTTATGGTTCGTGTTGTAACGTCTCCTATAGAATTGCCAGTTTCTGGCCTCAGATTTTGGAAATATTCCATGCAGATAGATAGTGCCAAGTGGTAGGGCCGTCAATATAAAGCTGGCTTATTTAGGACTTCATACTGCTTCCAGCCTTGCATAGCACAGGGTGGGTGAATTCTCATTACCCAGTCCTCCTGGGTTGACCTTGGTTGGCTCCCAGATGCCCACGCAGCTGCTCTCCCTCCATGTGAGAATCCGAGAGGATAGGGGAGAAAATAAGATTAAAAAGCTCGTGGGTTGAGATAAAGACTGGGAGACCACTTAGCAATTACCATCATGTACAAAACAGAATTGAGGAAAATCAATTTAATTTATAGACAATTAAAACAGATTTGGAAGGTGAGAAACAGATAAAAACTAAGCACCTCATGCCCATGCCCCCTTTTTTTTTGTTGTTTTTTTTTTTTCCAAACTCAGCTTCATTCCTTTATTCCCAACCCCTCTACCTCCTTCAGCCCCCCCTGAGCAGCACAGAAGGAATGAGGAACAGGGGGTTGTGGTCAGTCCATAACTAACAGTCCCTCTCTGTTGTTCTGTTGTGCCTTCTTCCTCACATGTTTGCTCTGTGTGGGCTGCTCTCCACTTCAGCTGGGCCCCAGTTCCTTCAGGAAACATCCATCTGCTCCAGCATGGGGTCCTCCACAGTGTGGACATCTGCTCCAGCATCGCCCTTTCCACAGCCCGCAACGTGGATATCTATCTGCTCCGTCATATCGTTTCTGAGTGCTCGCAGGGCTGTTTCTCTCAGTTTTTTCCTCACTCTGGGCAGGTTTTGCCCTTTCTTAGCTGTGTTTTCCTGGAGGGCCCCCCAGCCTGGCTGTGGGGCTGGGCAGTGCCTGGTGCTGGGGCCGCTGGAACCAGCTGGAACTGGTTCCCTCTCCTCACAGAGTCAGCCCCTGCGGCCCTGCTGCCAGTGCCTGGGCACGTAAACCCACACCCCCCCAAAAAAAAAAAATAAAAAAAATTTCTTCTTACGTGTTCCAGCAGTTCCACATTGGTATGAATCTTTACATGCAGGAGAAGGAGACAGTGACAGAGCAATGGTCATGACAACAACAAAAAAAGCCCTTTTGACTTCCATCATCTCCAGGTGCACCACCAAGGTCAGTCAAACAAGTTGAAAGGAAAATGGTTTTTCTTAATTTTTAATGCGTGTGAACTGCTTGTTTTTCAGTAGCTCTTAACAAATGCTCTCTTCAGGAAAATTATCTCATGTGAGAGTGCAGTGATAGCTCACTTGGAAATTCTGAGGAATTTCATAAATCAATTGTGATTTTGTGAGTCATGTTAATGTGGCTTCTTCAGATGTGACTCAAGTGTCTTCCATTTGCATGGCTTACTCAATAGCTTCTCTGTCACGGTTTGAGGGTTGTTGGAGTCCAAGCTGGGAGTTTCATTCAAGCAAAAGACACCAACGTACATCAGTCCTCGTGTGTGTGTGTGTGAGCTACTGGTTGAAGGTGAGCTTGCTGGTGGAAAGGCTTCCACCGGCTGTAAACTGTCTCCCCCAGTTGGGCTGGCTGCAGATATTACTACTTAACCTCAAAAGTCAACTGCGTTAATTCTGACTGGCTGTTTAAAAGCCTCATCACTCTTGCTAACCTCATAGAAAACTTGTTGTTTTCTTTTGGTTTTAATGCCTGTTGAATGCTGAGTTTTGGTTACAGGTCTGAGATTTTTAGAGCAAACTTTCCAGAGAATATCTGCCTCTCCTCTAGGGGCAAGAAAAGGTTTAAAGATGTGGAGGCTGCATACACTACCATCCATGTAGTAGAGAGACAAAATATGAAACATTTACCACAGTTTTCCAAGGATATGTTTGGTTAACTTTGGCAGCTGTACCCTGTTATTGGAGAGGAGAGTACACAGGAAAGGGACAAAGAGGAATAATAATCTTCTGTCAATGTCAGTAAAAGTAACTAGGTCAAAAGCTCTGCAAAAAATGGAGTTTCCAGAGCAGAAATACTACGGCTTCAGCCTAGTTCATATTTTTTTCTTTTCCTAGCCTGAAGCATTCCATTATAATTGCCTTTGCTCATACTGCACCTGTCAAGAGATGACACTGTTATGCATTAAACTCGGTAGGTGTGACAGCAATGTGTTTCACCCCGCTAGAAAGGAGGTGGCATGTGTCCATCTTCTAGTACTTGCCCTGGTCTGCTAGTTTTTCAGGTTTTTTTCCCAATCTAGACATAATGCCAAAGAGTAGTATTTTAACTGTTTCCCCCTTGGTTAATCATCCTGGTAACAGTTGTAAATTATTTCTGTGTTCCTTGTACAGATGTACAAGCATGTCTTCTTGGCATTGTTTTTGCCTTATGCCAAGAGATCTGGTGGGACTGCCTGGAGCCAGCTGATCTGAATGCCCTGGGCAGGGTTAGGTATCAGTAGAGAGACTTGGCTGTAAAACCTATGGTACATGTGTAGGCACAGGCTGAACATTGTGAACAGCTGATCCTTGCTTGAGGTGAGCTCACTGTGACAGCAAGAAAGACCAAGCATTGGACTGAGAAAGGAGTTGCCTGGCTTGTTCTGTACACTTGTTTAGTGATTATTCAGCTGTGTTTCGGTGCTAAAGGTTTGCAGAGATAAGTAGATATTACCTATTGCTCTTAAGTTCTGCAGGGTATACCTTCACACACTAGTATGTTTTTAAACCTGACTAGTGCCAATAGCTAGATTCACCTTGTGTGCATAAATACCTGCTGAAAATACCTACTTTTTCACAAACGCTGTATCGTTCAGGAAACTAGAGGAAGTCTGTTATGACATTCTGGATTTTTTGTAACATTTTTACTATTTCTAGCCTGGCTTCCTAAAGAAATGAGACTTATTTATGTTTGTTCATCTGTCCATTCTTTCCGTTCTGAACTTTTAAATCCATTACCCATTTCTATCAAGTTCAATAAAGGCACTGAAACCTTTAAGATGATAAAAGAAATCTGGTGCCTGAGCATGGGAAAGAAACCATGAATTATTACCCTGTTGAGGGAATAGCTTTCATGTGAACTCAGCAGTTACATCTGGACAGATCTTCAAGTTTGCTGTCCTTATTGGAAAACTGTTCAGTCAGTTTGCAGGTATGATTTCCCTTGTTTGCCTGCTAGAGGAGCATGAAGGAAAACTGGAAAAAGAGTTTCTTCAGGATTATAAGATAATATTCTGAAAGAGGATGTAGAGGAGTCTTTGATATATATGTATATGGAGGCAATATACAAAGGAAAAAGTCGTAAAGAGTGCAAGCAGCAATTGCTAGGGTATGGTTGATGTTATATAAGGACGCAGGATGCGTATCTATGGGAGGTATTTGCTCATCTGCTCATGAAATCTGTTGTTTTGTCTTAGTATGTGAGGAGTTCTCAGATCACCTCCTTGTATAATTAGAAAAAACACATTGGGCGTAAACCCAATTGACTGTCTTTCCTGGGCCCCTTTAAAAATACAGGAAAACTGCTTTTAATGCCTCTGTTTATTTTGGTACAGTATCCAGACTGCTGGAAATATGTTTATAGCACAGTCTAATGAGCTGAGGCTCCTCTCTAAGATTCCAGTGCCTCATGGCTGGGTAGAAAAAGCTGATGCTCTCTAAATACGTATTTATGTCAGACTCTGGCTTGCACTAACGGTTAATGCCATGAGAAACTACATATTTAATGCTACCTTAACTAAGCTTGAGCAGCAGTTGTTCCTCAGCATATGATACAGAGTGATCCTAGTTACTGTGACATTGATTTACTTCTGCGTCAGTCAGATGTATCAACACCTGGTCTGTGTTGTGAACATCACCAATTATATTAGGTCATCTGTATTTAAGCTTGATGACTTCATGGGAAACCATTTTAATTTGCTGTGAATTACCTGTGAAGCACTAATTCCTGGTCAACTTTGAAATCTGGTTAATGTTTTAGATGCAAGAAACCCAAATGTATGAAAATAATGTTATTTACACTGGACTGAGTAATAACTCTGCTGTGAGTGCTTGGAGCAAATTTAAGTGAGGTATAAGCTGCTCTTCAGCATGCTGACAGGCTTTCTACCTATTTTAATGCAGTGGTTTTAATCTGTTATTCTTCACACTTCTCCTTTTCCAAAAGGAAGTGCATTTTGCCAGAGGCACAATGACTTACTTTATTAACTGGAGGACAGTTTTGGAAACTGCACTTTTTGATAGAAATATTTTCGCAGCAGGAAGAAAGATCTTGAAGCCTAAAATAAAATAGAAGTCTGTTTTGAAACACAAAAATCATGTTAAACATTGAACAGATAATCTTGATAGTGCAAGATTGGAGTTGTTTGTGTCAAACTTGCTTCTTGAAGTCACAGTTAGTTCGCAAATGGTTTAAAAAGCCGGTGTGCCGCATCTGCTCTCCCTACCCATGGGAGTATCCCATTGCTCAAGTTATTCATGGCTTGTGAGAGGTTGGTGCTCACTCTCCCTTTTCTCTCCAGGCTCAGTTGGGCTTGTCAACTCTTTCTCCCTGAAATGGAATGATACGAAAAGCTGGCATTCCCTTCCCTTGCTCCCCCAAATCTGAAAACACACTGCAGAAGCTTTATTCAATTGATAGTTTGCTGATGGTGCAGCTACTGTAGACAGCGTATGGAGAATTGTGCTTCAGTGCATGTTGGAAGGACCTGGACAGCAGTGTTTTCCAGTGTGCCTCTGAAAAGTGTCTATCTTATGTCCACTTTTAAATCTCATGCAGTCAAAAAGCCTAGTATTAGTCATGAACTCTTAAGGCTGGCTGGAGAAGATAATTGGTTTGGGGTATAGAGTAACTTGTCTGTCAGTGTTTTGGCCAGCCCTGCTTAGTATGAGTAGTAGTTAAATCCTTCAGAATTTGACAGAATGTAGGCATTTTAAATGATTTACAGTTTTTTGAAAACGCTATTATCATACCATGACAGCATTTTAATGAACCACTCTTTTGAATTACAACTGGAACTAATATCTACTGGAGTAGTAGCTCTTTCAGTATGTAGGAGAATTGGTGCCAGGAATATATTGAATATTTGAAGCCCAAATTGGATGTAGTGAGCCTATTTGGCTCATTCAATAACTTGCTAGCAAAGCATAAATATCCTACTGGAGCAAACTCATCCTTTGCTTTCGAAGAACATTCCTGTTCTTTATTAACAGGTTGAAAATTGTTTAAGCGGTTTTGGTTTTTGGGGAGGGAACGTGTGCATGCTAGCTGCCTTTAATCGACTGTTGTCTGGCTGGGGCTTTACAGTGGTTAGCTGTACAGTGCAAAAGGCTTGTCTTCCTTGCTGTACTCCTTACTTCCCTTTTTGCGTACTGAAATGACTTACCAGCAGCTTCTCCGAGGCACGGCCACATGGCTGGGCACCATGCATCACCTGCTGAAAGGGAGGGTAGTATTGCACAGAGATGACTCATGGGCACCTTAAACTTACTCTATTTTAAACAGAAATTCCAGCTTCCTGAAGCAGCCGAATATGAGGCTTGTGTTCCAAATTCCATTTCAGGCTTCTTGCCTTTTCTGAGCACCTGGCAGTGCACAAGGCTTTTGTCTCATTCTGGGGTGCACTGGATTATCCCTGCTGTTAAGTGGTTTTTGTTTAAGCAGGTGAATCCCAACACTTTTTTTGGGGAAAAGTGACTGGGAACCATTGGGTATTTAATCTGTACTCTTTTAATGACCTGACAAGCAGTGCTGTTTCTACACCAGTTGTTTTTGCTGGCTTATAGAATAAACCTTTACTGGAGGGAGGAGGTGTGAGTGGTAAGGTGAGTGCTTTGGTCACTGTTCTTGGGTCTTCATTTGGCATTGGCAATTTTGGAAGAGTGCTCAGGGGGCTGACACGGAGATTTTGCTCCCCAGGAATGACGTCCGAGACACCTTTCCTTGAAGTCCTTGGGCAGCAAGAGAGCGCCTGTCCTGTTGCATCCTCTTGTTTCTGGGGAGAAATATGATCCAGAGTGACCAGAGACAGGTGGACTGTGTCAGAGGTACAAAAGAGGCTAGTCAGAATTCAGATCCTAAGGCTTAAATATTTTTTACACGTGCCAAACTACATAAAAAGCCTGCCCTGTATTAGCTATTTAAAAACACATTAGAAAAAGTAAGTGACTGTCACATATATGTTGCTGACTTTGGTTCTCTATATAAGCAATTTTAGTGATTTAAGGTAGTGCAAAGGAGTATTTGGAATTTTAGTGGAACTGATACGTCTCTTTGTGTCATCCTAAAAGAGTTATTAAGACTTGAGTAAGCAAATAATGCAAGGGACTGAAGTTGTCATGATATTTAATACAAAGAAGAGATCTAGTTACAATATGGTGGTTTTACGTACCTGGTCCATCACTGAACAGCAGATGTGTTCAGCACAAATTAATGTATTTTTTTTTAATATTTGGCCCATTTTCTTGCATCTGTAGTACAACAAAGACAACCTCAGTTATAAACTGCACTTCAGTGATTGCCAGTCTCATTCCTCTGGCTGTTTGAACAACTAATCTTAAGTGGGTGCTAGTATGGAAGGAGACAGGATTTCTGTGTTGTAATTTGCTGCTTCTTCAATCACTAGTGTGTGCTGTGTGATTTTTATATTCTAGTTACAAAATTTGAAAACGCACATCCTCAAGAAGTTATGTTCTTAATGAAAAATGCAATTTACTTGGCTGGAAGTTTGTCTCTTCTTGTATCTGCTTTGTGGTGAAAAGGAGTAAGTACTTGGCCCTGATAAGCTCTTGCGCCAAGCGTTCTTTCGAAAACAACAAAAAAAATATTATGGCCAGTAGTTATTTTCAGCAGGGCCTTGTTTGGAAAGCAAATAGGATTTCAGATTAAATAATTGCTCTCCATGGAGGGAAAGTGTGGTTTTTCTTCTCCCATGTATGCTGCTTTCTTTGCTCAGTGCTCCAGTGTTACTCTTAAGAGCCAGGGTGCTGTTGGATTAATCAATGAAAATGGTTTTCATTGATTGCTGTGGAAAGAAAAGAACCAACTGGTTTAATTAAGCCAATGCCAGGTGTATCTAGAAGAGTGACTATTGATCTGCATGTTTTTAATTAAAGACCTTGCAATTTTGTAAAGCCTTGGCTCCTCACTCACTGGTTTGGGTAAGGGCTTCACCAGTTGCCAGTGTGCCCTACAAAGCAGCTTTGTCTGGCAAGCCCTCGCACTGCGAGGCCAGGGGCTGGCACAGAGGCACAGGGGAGCAGAGTGCAGAGCTCCAGCTGGGGCTCAGAGCACGGCATGAAGTGACACTTCAATTTTCTGCTCTTCATTCCTCCGAGTAGTGAGCTTGTCTGGAAATCAGATGATTAAAGCTGTAGGAAGCCACTATTTGTTCTACATACTGCTTTTTAAATAGGTACTTTCAGAGGGGGAACCCTTCTCTCTGATGCTTATAACTTATGAGAAGCCTGGGAGACCGGAGCTCCAAGGTATGATTTAAGATCTCTTTTTACTGTTTTTAGCTTCTCTATTTATTTTGGTCTGTTAAAGTAGAGCAGATCACCTGTCCAAATTGGAGCTTTATAGGTTTACACTAAGGCTTGCATTAGAAGTAGAAAGCCCTCAGCTTTAGACTGCTGGAATTAAAAAAATAGTTGTAATGTAGCCCTGTTAAAAGCAAGTACTTTCAGATGCTTCTCAAGCCCTCCGTCAGTCTTTTCAGTCTCTTAAACTTGCTTTCCTCGCTTCTGTGTGAAAAGCTTTCAAAAATAGGGAAACTGAACAAATAAAATACAAACTGTTCTTTTAACTTTTCCTGGCCACTTTGGATACTTTGGGAATAGGAGAAAAACCATGGCAAAACAAGTCTTCAAGCAGTAAAATGGATACCAGCCTAAGCATGTTGAAGACAGAAGGACTGAAATTACTAAAAACTGTAACAGTTTTTGAACATTGTTTAATGATTGGCAGAAGCTGGTTTACCATGTACTGCTCCTGAGAAAGGTACCACACCTTCTCCCCTCCCCTATTGTGGCTCTTTACTGCTTTTGTGTACGAGCACTAGTTTTCCGGGGGCACAGTGGTGCTGGTTTTCATCCCCATATTTCCCTGATGCAATTTGTGATGTAGCAGGTACCAAAGAAGGTTGGACTGCTCTCTCTGCAGTTGGCATAAAGTTTTTGTGAAACTATGCCCTGAGCCTCCCTTGTGCATGAAATCACTGTTTTGTCATTTAAATTACAGGTTGCAGTAACAAGCTACTTTAATTGTAATTATTCCCTACACTTCCATTATAAGACCTTAGTTTTTAATTCTGTGAAACTAGCCATTTGGGTCAAGAAATATGCTTCATGCTAAGGCGTTTTGTGTGTGCTTAGGGCTAAACCAGAATGATGTTAAGAAAAAATGTTTTGCCTATCAGAAACTTCAAGTTCAGGGAGAGTAAACCTTAGGGAATTGAAATGGGACAACAGGTTGGCTTTAGTGCTAGGCTTTTTTCTGTCTTCATGAAGACCTTCCTATACTTGGCCAAGTTTTTAAATCTCTAAAAAGAGCAGTGGGGTTTGTGTTCAGCAGGTGACCACTATAGTCTCTTCTTCCTTCATCCTCAGGGAGCATGGTCTACTGCCCAGGGAGCTCCACTACCCACAGCGGGACTGCCCTGTCCTGAGGAGGCAGCTCTACACACTGTGGAGGAGGCATGGGGGAAGGAGAGCACTTCTTATATGTGGCTCTTCACCCAGGCTTCAGATCTTGCTACTGTCAGAAATGAGAGCAGAAGCATTTTTTCAGGTGTTTTCTCAATGCTTCTACAGTGGGCAAGCAGGGAGCAAGGCAGTGCTGAGGGCAAAGAGCCTGAAAGTAGCTGGGTAAGCTGTTTTCAGACCAACCTGTAGTCATTGCAGTCTTGGTTTTTCGAAGAGCAATGTAATATACTTGGGACTTCTGGCTCTGAGCACTATTAGCTTCGTGTTACATTTGCATTGCAGCTTTCACTGGCTTCAAAACGCCAAGATCCTTGAAAAGTCAGGTTCTGGGTGACACAGCATTTTGAGCTCCCATCTGCAAAATCAGGCTAAGATGGAGAGATTATAACAACTCCTAGGGTGTTATAATGATAAATGCTAATGTTAGCAAAACGTTCATATGAAGTTAATTATAACAGAACATCCCAGAAGGAGAACAATTCTATATTGAGTACAGAATGTGCATAGCATGCAGCAAATATGGCCTGAGGCCACACGTTGACTGGGTACAGTGAAAAGAAATACTTAACAGCTACCTGCTCAGTGAGCATGCTTAACGTAGCAGCAGCCCTTTAGGGAATACAGGCAATAAAGAGATTAAATTTGGCCCTCTTGTTACATGCCAATGACTTTAAAGATTCATGGATAGTTTTATTCTAGCAGTCCAATTTTCTGAGCACTTGCCTTTATGCCAGGGTTGTCACTATATATACATTAAAAAAATAGGATGATGAATAGGAACTTTAAGTATCAAGCAAAAACAAGAGCTGAACTTGGGGCTGGTTTTTACTCAGTCCATTCTTAGGTTGAGGAAGGTGAGAAATCCAGTGTTGTATCTGTAAAGTGGGAAAACTTAAACGTTATTAAACAATTTGAGTTGTCTTAGATAAATCTGGCTTGTTTCGATGCATATTTTCTCTTTATTGTTGAAACCATCACAGCTGATTTCAGAGCAAGTAAGAGATCATGCTGCATGCAAAAATATTAAAAAAAATGCTTGCTTCCCCAGGAATTACAGTAAAGTCTATTAATCTTAGCACACAGCCTATTTTTACAAGTAGAATTATGTGTTTCAGTTTGTTGTGGTCACATTTTTGCAAGACTAACTTGGATGGTTCCATCTCTCACTTCTAAAAAAGGGAATCCTGTGATGTATTAAGCAGTAAGCAGTATCATAAATTCAAGTCTTATATTTTAAGAACAAAACCTTAGGCCTCTTTGCATTCTCCATGAATGTTTAATATTTCACAAGTTTGACTCTTTTGCAATCATTTATGACTTTATAAGTTGTGGCTTTATGGATTTGAGTTTAAAAAATTGATTTTTTTTTTTTTTTTGTAACTACAAATAGATTGGGTGAAAGTAATTATTATTCTTTGAAATAATTACAAGCATAGCAACTATTTGAGACAGAAATAACTGGGATTTCAAATTCTTGCATGCAAAGCTATTCATCAACTAAATAAATCAGTCCCTGATGGAAAGGGGGGAAAGAGTAATCATCATGCTTTTGTGGCACAATAAAACAAGGAGGATATTGTGTCCTAAAAGTCCTACTGCACAGATTTAAGATTTTTTTTTTTCTCTGGTATTTTAACCAAGGATTAGCCAAACAAATCAACCAGCAAAAAAAACCCAATGGTCAAACTGTATATATCTCAAGCTGTGAGATAAGGATAAGTAATTTCTTGTCTAAATGTAATTCTCCACACTTTATAAAGAACTTCAGAAAGGTTTTTAGAATAAAAAATATAGTATGTGTTAGAAGGCTAAATGGGTTAAAAATTTGGTAAGGTTTTGGCTTTGATGAAATTGTGATTTTTAAAAATGACTAAGAAAGGTACTTTCTTCCTGCAGGACTCAAATGGGGGTTGGCGCCAGCGGGAAGGGCAAAGAGGAGTCAATGGGAGGATGTGCTACTGGGAATGTAGTTACTGTTGCAGTCTGGAATAGTATAATCAAAATTTCTTTTGTCTTCCCAAGCTCTTTCTTGCAATAGAATAGAAATTAATTTTTTTGATATTTAGACTTCTGTATATCCTACCATTTGTTGGTTTGCATTATGAGAATTGTGGGTTTCTGTCTGTATTGACGGCTGTCGCCTCTATGTCTCCTAGTTGCATGAGAAACAAACTATGTACTTAAAGCTTGTGAATTCCCCAAAGGGCAGAAAGAAATGTTTGAACCATTTATTTTGAAAGATAATTATTGCTCTAAGCAACCCCTCAAAGTTGACACTTACAGTTGACACTATTGCATTGATTTGAGTGTAAACATATGGAAAACGTTATGATATTGGAAAAGAACATTTAGACTAAGAAAGTCTGTTGTGAAACAGTTATAGGTTTGCTCTTGTAGGAGTCCTGTTTCTTCTCTCTGTATAAATGTGGGTAAAGAGTTCAAGTTTTGGTTGGTTGAACTCTAGCTAGATGAAGTTAGATGAACAGTCAGAGAATGATAGTTCTACCATGGGACAACTGTAAAGGTTTCAAAATCTGCTTTTTTTTCTTGAAAAAGAAAACTTTCAGAATGAAGCACAGTATTCTGTAAGATACCAAGCCACTTTTTTGATAGTTGTGGGATTTTTCAATTAGATTCTTGCATGTCTGGAGCTTGGTCTTAATATAAGTTTCATATGAACTTAACCTGTTTTTGCTTCAGCAAAAAAAAAGCAGATTTGGTCAATGTCATGATGGTCTCCAATACCAAACTGAACTGAACTAAGCACTTGACTTCTGGAGCGTTTATAATAATACCGTATGTTTACTGCTTGCTCTCCTCCCTCTAATGTAATTTATTTGTTGAAATGTAAAAGCCCAATAAGTCTTGAACCATCTCATCAAAGAAAAGTTACTCTAATCTCTTTTGATGGGGAAGAGGAGGAAAAGGGAAGAAAAAGTCTGCATATTCTACGCTTGAAGAGGATTTTTTTTTTTTTTTGAGACACTTTTTACATTATGAAGTAAATGCAAGCATGCTGATGGATCTTTCTTTCTGCTTCCTTGTCTTTCCATGTTGTGTACTCTACATGTAGAGCTGTTTTAAAGTTCAGCTCTGCTTGACCCTCCCTGCCCCCTTTTATGCCTTTTTTTTATTAAATAGTAATTCACAACAGGATATGATGATGATGATGATGTCCAATCTGGCTACGCCTAATCTGTACTGGGACACACTGACTTCATTCATTTGTAGGTGTGGTGATTATTAGACAGTTTGTTACCGCACCCTCAAGTGTTTTATTGCAATCATAAAATGGTTCAGCTAAAGGAAACATCACTTTTCTAGCGGAAAAAATGGTAACTTTCTAATTCTAAAAGAACTAATTCCAGGATCATGTAGTGTAAAAATTTCATGGCCTGGAATAATCATTGAGCTTGTACCAAATGTATAGAGAATTTAATGGATTTTTCCATTGAGTAACAGTGTACCTCAATATTTTAAAATAATTATCTTTGTTTGTATGGTTCTGAATTGTCATCAAATCTTCTACAGAATGGCTGAAGGGAGGGCTCACATTTCTCTTCTTCCTCTGGCATACAAAAAGGCTCATATTATTGTGTGAGCTTCTTTGTGGGAAATCCGGAAGGGAAACTGCCGAGCTTTGGAAGTAGAAATATTTTACTTTTTTGTTTGGAGGTTGTTCATGGTGCAGAGCAACATTAGTGGGTAAGAATAAATAGAGTTTGTGTGTATTTCTGCTGAATGTTGATGTTAATTGGGTCTTGAACATCAGTTCCATTTACAAAACTTTTTTGCCTGCTCTTAAAAAAACCTCTAAACAGCTTTGTTCATAATTTCTGATTGCTTCTTGCAGAGCACCAGAAATGTAGCTAATGAATGACAAGATTGAAGTATTTCTAAATTCAGGCTTGCTGGAGGGATCTGGACTCAGATTCACTTCCAAGTAATTAAGTTAGGAGGAAAGACCTTTTTAGAATAGGGATGAACCATATTAAGATGTGCTAGTTCCTTATTGTGAGTGCAGCTGCGCTACTGAAGTGATTTCCCTTGGTTATAACTAGGGAAATTGGTTAGCACTAACCAGCTGGAGGTGTGTGTTTCCTGTGTAGGTAGGAAAGGACGTAAAATACACTTCAAAGCTGGCTTGTGAACTCGAGGAAAATAAGATCAGACGTATCGTAGAATTTCATGATGTGAAGATATGCTCATGTCAATTGCGCAGCCACTTACAAAGGGTATTTTCCTGTATCTCTACTGTGGGCTTCATCCCATCTTGCTCATAAGCCAATGCTGAGATTCCAGGAGAGTGCAGTGGAGCTGGGAAGCAAGAGGCTGAATCTCCATAAAGAAAACTTAACTAGATCTCTACCTTAACTGCATTTAAAGTGTGGTAGTCAGGTAACTGGGGACAGAGGCACATCTAATGGAATTAAATCAACTTGACTTCTACTGTGTTTGTAGAAGAGGAATGAGAAGGGAATGGTACTGTCTCACAGCTGAGATGCTGGTCTTCCTGTGAAATTTTCTGTATCTTTATAATAATTTTCAAAAGGAGCAGACAGCTTTGATGAGGGGGAGATCTTTCATTTCAGTTACTGGTGGTGTCAAAAATCTGCTTCTGTTGACACTCTGCTGAATATTCTTTCCCAAGTCCTTACACCTAGAGTGTCCTTTCCTGAAAAAAATTACACAGGAGGGAGAGCATGCTAATGGGGACCGTCTTGCCATTTGTCACAGATTGGTCCCATTTCTTCATTTTTTGCTTATAAAATGAAATGTAGAAACTGAGTATGTTTGTCATGCACATTCGGTGTATTTAAAAGGCCATTTTTGGACTAATGGAGGAACACTAAGAAATCATGATTGAAAACAGAGGGCCAGCAACAGTGGAACTGCTTTGAAACTAAGTAGCAGCATTTATGTGGTGTTGATTTCCCTGCATTTAAAGTGTATATACATCATGATAGAGAGAGTGGTCTCCACCACTGTAAAGTCTCCGTTTTCCTTACAGTCAGTTGTTTCCAGCTTCCAAGCTGTTTCATGCATCCCTATCCATGGGAAATACCTTTTCCTATGAGAAAAACATAAAAGAAGCCAAGATCTCCTCCCCTTTCTTCCAGCCATAAGGCAATGTCCAGCTCCTCTGCTGCACTTCTTCCATCAGAAGGAAGGCTCTTTCTCAGTTTGAGTCTGCCAGGCAGAGTCTGCAGTGGAGCACAGCAGGGGATCCCAACCAGCATTCTCCCTGGCCAGTTTTCAGGAATCTCAAGTGACTGGAGGAGTTAAGCAAAAGAAGTTTGCATACATCTGGAAGATAAGATCTGTTGGGTGCTGTGTAGTATTTTGGATGATTGCCACTTTTTTAATGCTGCAGGTTCTGTAATGCGTAAGCTTCAGGCAGTTTGATTATAAAATTAATTCTTGGCAAAGATGTCTCTCTTCACATTAAGTGTTTGTGCTACCTAACTGTAAATCATAGACATTTCCCGAACTACTGGCATTTAGGATAATTTATAACTTTTAGTTCTCTTTTTTCTTTTCTTTTATTTTTTTAATCATTTTGTACATCTTATTTCTCCATCAGTGTAAAAATGCTGTCTGGAGAGCAATAAAAATTCAGGAGCCTCGCTGTGCTTGTATACAGTAAGGCAGGAAGTAGACCTCCTAAATGTGTGTGCAGGTGTGACCATAAAAATGCTAGAATGCTATTCTTCATTTGAAATGAGTTATTCTAGTGAAAACCCTGGAGTACTGCAATATTTTGGAACCGAGAAAAAACTAAACTTGGCAGGCTTATGCTTTACAGACCCTACAGTCCCCTTGCCCCTTCTTGTAACTTGTTTCTGCTCTGTAGGTTAACTCATGGAACTTTTGTTCCCCTCAAGTTCCTGAAAGCGTTGTGGACCAAAGAGTGCATCTTTTCTGTCTGCTTGTGAATTTGCCTTATTAGGAGGCAATTGGACAATTTTATACAAGTGTGTGACTAACTTTGGACCCTTTTTGGTAACCCTTTTGTCTAGAGAAACAACAAAAGAATTCCTTAGTCACACAAAAAAAGGAATGTCATGCTGCTTTCTTTACTTCTTTCCAGTCTATCCCTAATAAAGGGCTCGATCAAAGGCCAGGGAATGATCTGTCTTATTTTGCACTGCTTATTCAATAGTGTAAGTGTGGAAAGGGCTTGATTCTGGTTTTAGTGAAATGATCCCCTTCAAAAGTTGGCAAAGTGGAGTGGCACAATCTCCCATTGGGGCTTGAGGATCCTTTTGAAGATACCTCTACTGGACATGCTTCATATAGATGACAAACCGATCTGTTTCCCCTTGCATCTGTCTGTGGGAGAGCTTTGAACTGGTTTTAACAGCTGCACAAATTGTGCAGGTTAAGAAGCTCTTCCTCTTTTTGAGGCTAAGTCTGAATATTTTGTCCATGGGAACAGCTTTTTAGCAAGAGCTGTTTCTCTTGCAGATCTCTAGAAGTAAGACAGCTTAACAGCACATCTTTAAAAAAAAAGTGCGCTTCAAGAAAACATTTTCTGGAGGGAAACTTCACATCAAAATTTATTTATCTTCCTCTAGGGGAAGGACTAGAGGGGGTGCAATACTTGCTGTTTAATAGCCAGTGGAAGAAATAGCTTCACTTTCACACTAAAGATGTGTTAGTATCACTGAGACCAGGCATGTCTGTGCCAGCAAGTCCGTTCTGCAAAGTTCACTGTGTGTTCTCATGGAAGCTAAACAGTGTTTTCTCTTCTGGGAGGGTATTTTATCTAGTCTTTGGCACTTCACTTTGTGTTGGAAATGTAACAGTTTCTTCCTATGGCATGCACAATTTACAGTAATACAAAGACTCTGTTTGCAGAAAAACGCCCTGCTTTAGTAGGACTGTAAATTGAGTGAGTAGGTGCATTATGGGGAGGCTGTTTTTTCAAGAACTCTAACAGACCATAGTTGTAAAGCTTTATAAACAAATAAAAACAAAACTACTATAAACAAGTGGAGCCTTTTGTCCAAGTTACTACTTGGAAAATGTTTTATTGGGATAATCCAAATATGTTACTAATTAAAAAAGATTTTTACAATTTCAGGTATTCAGAAATTTTATTTATATTAATAAGTTCATGTTTATTGGTTCAATTTAAAGACAGTGGTATAATAAATAACCTTAAAAAAAAAAGATACACAAAGTGTTTTGTGTGTTCTTAAGCTATAGTTGGGGGACAGCAGTGAATCAGCCAACAGTATGCTTTGATTGTTGCTTTTCAGTAGAAACTCTAAAGATATTTAGAAATTGCCTGTCCTTACCAAGGAAAGAATGTATTTTGAAAGCTCTTGTTGAGCTTTGGTTTTGATCAACAAATGGTGAGCTTGCTTTTGGCCCAATTAAAGATCTGATCCAAAGCCTATTGAATTTCATTGGAGTGATTCCAGTCATTTTAAAAGACTTCTAGATCTGGCCCATATTTTTAGCAAATAGATAATGAAGGGTGGTAGTTAAGCATCTCTCTGTTCTTTCTAGCAAGGCCACATCTGGATTCTCTTGCAGCTTGAGTCTCCTTTATTTTAGGCTTCAGTCCCTCTCCTTGTGGGCCAGGCTTCTATTGTTTTTCATACTCCCAGCCTTCTCCTCTTCTTGAATCACCATCATTAAACAAACATGACAAAGTACCGGTGTATAAAACATAAGATCTGCCAAACTTTGCATGGTTTGGATTTCTTTGTGTGTTTTTCTTAAATTTGTTTTTGCCAACATCTGCCTCCTGCGTCTCTCACATATTTGCTGTTTTTCTGAGATACTGAGGAGCGTTTCTAACAAAGAACACCACAGATGTAGCTACAAAACTGGCAATTTACTCCCTTGCTTGGAAAAAAGCTATGAAACAGTGTGTGCAGTTAGGACGTTAAGTGAACGATTTATCCTTTTCCTTCATATCAGATTGTTTTGCAAGCGTGTTGTAAATGGGAGTATGTTTTTAGGAAACATGTTTTCCAAAATGTTTCTTTATCTGTATAGGCCTGATTAACCAGACCAATTTCATGCTCCTTAGAGTTTCTTTGGAGTCGAGGAGGTTTGGGTCTGAATTAGTGCACGTCTTCAAAGTGCATCTGAAAAGTAGAATTTTGTAAGTTGTATCAGAGGTGGTGCTGGAACACTAGTGTATGTTGTCACACTCGTCACAACTCTTGATTTAAACAGTCTTGAGTGTAAAATCAGCTTATATATGTGTTGGATTGGGGAGTCAAGAGCTGCTGATCCCTCATTCTTCTGACAGGCACTGAATGCATAGGGCTTTTGAACACTGTGTTTATATAATGCTCTTAGAGGGGGAAACTTGCATAAACAAAAGTGCTTTACATTGCTTAAGGTTATTGCCTTTGAGCTGCTTGTTGTTCTCAGTAACTTGCATGAGAGTCTATTAGGTAGGTTTAAGATGTATGTAGCTTTGTGGTACGCTTGCTGTTCAGCTGCTGTGGTGTTCAGAGGAGGCAAGTGGGAAGTGAGGGGAAGGAATGCAGAAAATATCAGAAAATACTGCAGGGAAAAATTACTGCAAAATTCGTAACTGTCAAAACCTTTAAATAGCTTGCTGTGCCAATAAAACATCAGTTGAAATACATTGCTGCAGAGCTCAATTCCAGGCAGCCTCAATATTACTAAGAAATGAGGAGTGATCCTGTCTCTCATTGTGGCACTTGTCACTTAAAGAAGATTGCTAGACCCATTGGTTGAGGTTTAAATGGGCTTATGAGTAGGACTCAGTTTCTTGTGTTAACATTGATGGAATCAGAACACTTAAGACAATGTAATTTTGGGTGCCTTTTGGTTTTGTGGGGCTTGTAAGGCACTTAAGGATTTAAGGTGACTGGGTAGGGAAGCAGGAAAATCAACTTCACTGTAGCGTTTTCAGTGATTTACACACCATTAACATGTATATGCGCACACGCACCATAAACATACATACACATATATATGTATATATACAGACACCCAGGAAGCCCATAACAGAAATAGGACAATATACGTTGTTCAGAAGAGTCAACAGTATAATTTTTTCCTCGTCTCGTGCAGTTATAAACACATGGCAAGCAGGGGCCTGCATTTCTCTGTTTCCCTGTTACTGCAGTTGACCCAGCACAGCGTATTGTTCCCTCCTCCTGCTGCACCTAAATGGTCTTTTAAATAATTTGCGTATGAGGGATGTGTGAGTGAAAGCCATGTCCAAACAGGAGATAGTGTTTTGAACTTTTCAGGTGTTTGACTAATGTCCTGGTCTGAGGCCTAAACCACGACACAAGAGTATTGAAACTACTCCAGAATTTTGTTTGATTTGGAAAAGGAAACTGTTGTGTTTTTTTTCTCTTAGTAATAAAATCACTAGGGTGAATTTTGATGGCTGAGGTCTGTTTTTCTGAATTTAAACATCAAGAATGTGTACCTGAGATTTATGCCAAGGCAACAGGAACTACTGTGATTTTTCCTATGGAAAATCTTGGAAGTGAGGCCATGCTAGAGTGTTACAGGTGTGTTCAGGGGCTTATGCTTCATAGAGTACCATTTCACTTGGGTCCTCAGGAGTACAAGACGATGTGGATGTCAGAACAATGTACAGGGTAAGAAACTCAGCTAAGAAATTTCTAACAGGGTCGTGATGTTACTGGACATAACCAGTAGTTGGTTTAAGTAATTTTATTTTGGTTTGTGCTGTAAATTACTCGTTCTTTGAGTGCTTTAATTGGATCGTAGAATGAGAAAGATACAGGGAGGGAGGAAGAATAGTTAACAATACACAAGTTGGCATGTGCTGTGAATTTGCTGTCTGGCTGAGGAGAGGATCAAGGGATGTATATGCACAAAGCTGCCTGCCAGTGGCTGGGAGCTGGTTAACTGCTAATCCAGGAACTGCATGCTGCTGGCTCTGAAGCTGCAGGCTTTACTTGGCAACAGGATTTTGAAGCATTTGGAAAAGAATGGGACTCGTTCTTCTTGTGTCCTTGAGGAGTGACACATGCTGTTTACCACGGCTGTGCAGTACAAAGACTGAGAAATCACTTCTGAAGGAGGACAAAGAAATTTTAGCAGTCATGAACATGTAGTGGAAGTGTAGGAACTCTTTATATATACAAAAGAAAGAGTAGAAGAAAGTGTGTACCTGGAACACATCTTAGTGGTATTCTTCGTCAAGTAACTCCTAATACTCTCTTAATCTATCAGCATGTGCAATGGCCTCATGATTTAATTGTGCAATACTTGGTGAAAAGACAGGGCTTTGGCCAAACATTCAGCAGAAGCACAGGAAGAGGCAGTGGTCTGGGCTATGCTGCTTAGGGGAAATCCTCTCCTGCTGCAATGAAGAATTTGCCCACCTCTACTTTGAAATGGGAGGGCTGGTTTTGGGCTGCTAGTAGGTGTGGAGGGAATATTTCATAGTGAAATGGGGGGCTGGGAACAAAACAGTTTTAAAGTCCTAGGCAATTCTTGACCTATACACAAGAAAGTGATATTCAAGCTTCTGCAAGAATTGAATTTACCTATAAATAATGGGATAGGGTGGCTTAAATCAGAACATGTATTTCTGTGCTGACAATGTGCAGCATCTGCTTCTGCTTTAAGCAGGGACTGAAGAGACTTGGCGAAAAAAAAGGCCTTCGGCATCACATGCATGGGGAGCTAATAAAAGGCTATAAATCGAGCAAGTATAAGGGCCTCTTCACATTGACATTTCCCTTTGAGAAAGTAGTTAAGGATGGGGATGAAATTTTAAAGAAAACACATGCATGGGGAGACTCAAACAACAGAATAGCAAAGAATGTATCAGTACTTTCTTGTGGAGTATAAAATATCTAGTCTTTAGAGATTGAGCTGGAAGTTAAAAATTTTGCCCCAGACTCTGCTGCCCACTTGAGTGATGGCTTAGCCTATGCTATGTCTTCCATTTCTGATGAATCTTTGAAGTATAATGTGTTTCTGGATGAAACACATGGTATTTATGTTTTGACAGCAAAACAAACACCGTGTATTCCTATGCTTGGACACTAGTCTTTTGAAGAGAAAAACAAAACCCAAACTCAGCCATGATAAAATCTTGGCAGCAAAGTAGACCCAGATGAACTGCATTTTGTATGCAGTACAAAAAAGCTTCAGTTTCTTCTTCCCCTTCTCTGGCTAACTAGCCTTAACGCTTTCCAGTGAATAGTTTGCTGTTGCTTTCAGGCTATTTCACAGGCTGTAGTTAGCTCAGTGCTTACATTCAATATTCTATTGGTGATAAAATTCTCCTGATGGTTGTAAGGAGAGTCCATGCATGTGAGATGCTACAGGACAAGTAAGCAATGGAATTTTTAAAAGAATCACTCTTGGCTATGATTCAAATTGTTTGCAATGAGTCTTAAAACACTTCAAGACTGTATATGCTTGTACAATGCTTTTCTGAAAAGGGTATTGCTTCTTGAGTGGTAATTTTAGGTGAGACTGCAATGAAAATGGTTATACTAGGCAAAGTTACAGCTAGAGAAAAATATTCTGCAAGATTGTTTTATCCTTTCTGCTTTGGCAAGAGTGGTTTTTTTTAAGCGATATCTGAAACAGTACTGAGCACATTTGAACTTCTCAGGATCTACTGGGAGGAAAGCCAGATAAAATAGGAAATAGCTCAAAATCTCCATATATTTTTTCCTGTATATCTCTGATGTAGTCAAGGCTTTGAACTGAAGTCTTGATTTCTATGGGTGGGAGATGTTCTAGAGGTCTTGTTCTGTACTCGGCTTTTTAGATTGCCCTGGAAGGCTCATGACATACTGACAAAAAACTGCACTAAAAGAAGGCCTCTGCAATACTTGTGCTTCTTGTGGCTTCAGTTCACTCAAGTCTTTGGCATGCATTAGACCGTTAATTTTAGTGGGATTTAAGCAGGTTCTTCATTGTAACAGGGCAGGCTTGCTCGCCTTCGATTAGCAAAAAAGCAGGACACGAATTAATACCTTTTCTGACAGTGTGCAAAGTACCCAGAGAGTTTGTATAGGCATTAGCAGTAAATGACTGGTAATTACTCTGGCTTCCTAAGCGAGCCGAGCCCCTGCATGCTATATTAATCTTCTGATGGTGCAATGAAACAGGGGAAGGTGTTAGGCTGTGGAGGCTGCAGTGTGCGAAGCTTGAAACAAATCTCAGTCAATAGATCATCATAACCAGCTGCTGCCTTTTGATTGGGAGAAAAACAAGACTTAACTGACTCAATAGCAGGAAATACATGTTCTGATTAGGTACCAGGTAATGTTATTTCTTCAACAGATTTCTGTAGAAGTTTACAGTTTACTCTGCATAGTACTGAAGGACTAACTCAAGGGGAGAGATAGGACTCCTGTGTTTTCAGACAGCTCTTTCCTGGGGGCTAGCACTCCAGAGGATATGTTTAAAAAGCAGCTGTTTTGAAAGCGTGTCGTCATTCTGGTTCTGCAGAAGAGCACAGGAAGATGTATTAGTGGGAAGAGTTTGGTTTAGGACTGCTAATCAGCTTTCTAATGTTTCAGACCATAGTGTTCAGGAAATCAAGTGTATGCTTTATGATTTAGCACAACAGAAGTTGTATATTCATTTTATAATATACCATGTAATAGAGGAATGGGAGGTTTTATCTATAGGGAGTGCTATACTTAAAGTAAGGGCTTTTAGTGAAATTTAGTACTTTGAAACATACCTGTGGATACTTTTTAAATCTGCGACTTTCGTGCTAGCATCCAATTTTGCTATGCAGATTACTTGCTGGCCAGGGTTTTTTTAGCTAACACATTCAAGATGGTTATTTGGCAATGTTTAGTTTTAACTGCCTGGATGGCTGAAAAGCTGAGTGCTTTGTTATACATCTCATACTGGGACTGGTCTCAATGCTACCAGAGGCATGTCAGGTTTTCTGCTGTTAAAAGTTGCTAGTAAAAGTCTTGGAGCATGTTTTGGCCAACTAGAAAGCATTTGAAAATCTCATCCAAGAAACAGAATAGTGCAATCTGTTGTTTTTGTGGGATGGTGGGTGGATTTACAATGCAGTTGAACAAAGTAAGATCTTGCATAGGCTTCTGAGTCTCTGTAGTAATTCTGCTTCCTTGGGAGCTCAGCTATTATGTTGTCTTTTTGTAAACCATCTCAACCTATTCCTCAAATGGAAATGAATAGTTTAGATCTGGGAAAAGCTGGTCAGATGGTGAATTGCTGTCACCCACAGCCAATGTGTTCAGACCAAAGGCTCTGACTTTGTTGTTTGACTGCAGAGAGACAGACCATAGGGTAAGAGATCCCAGGTGATGTAGAACTGCATGGGTGATGCATTTGGAGTCATAACCCTGAAATTATTGTTTAAGTTAGCTAGCTTTATATTTAAATGAAGAGATTCAAACTTTGAAAGCAGATCAGGATGAATTTTAGGCCATT
Organism: Tringa tobata; assembly: GCA_033628505.1. Lineage (NCBI taxonomy): Eukaryota > Metazoa > Chordata > Aves > Charadriiformes > Scolopacidae > Tringa > Tringa tobata. The sequence goes on from JAHREE010000285.1 coordinate 1,537,328, forward strand.
TTCCCGTGTATTTATTAGGCTGGCTGGGCAAGATTCTGTAGAATATTGTATGTGCATTTGGGTGAAGATGACAAATTAAAAACTTTGTGTTTTCTTACTTTTTCCCCCTCTCTCCCTACTCACTGGACTTGAAATCTGGAAAGGGACTAAATAAATCCTCTTTAACATCTCAGATGCTCTGAAACTTAGGCTCAAATGCGGTGCTACAGTCTTGTGAAGTACTCAGAGCATTCATCAGTTTCTCCAGAGAGGATCTATATCTCTGTATTTCATTTCTGTAGGACTGTAAATCTGTTTGTAAAGCCCACAAAATACCCAATGGGCTTTCCTTGACACTAAATATCGATCATATGCATAATTGAATATTCTTCTTTTGTAGTTTATACCTGACTGATATAGAGCAGACTGCCTTAATTTAGCATTCAAGTATTGAAAACTTGGCCTATGTTTTGAAACTGCAGGCCTTATTTCCCTAATCACAAAGTAATGCTATAATTTGTGTTTTTAAAGAACATCTACTTTAAGCTGTGATCAGATGCAGTCTGCCTAGCTTCTGCTTACCCCAGCTGTTTTCTTTCAGGGACAGCATGGTGAGGACAATGATGTGCCTAATTCCTCACTCTCAAGAAATAATGCCTGCAAAGTACAAAGCTTTCAGCCTTATGTGATCTGTACCAAGTCTTTTCCCATAAGAACAACATCTAAATGAAAAGGTAAAAATTGGAAATTTAGTGAGTCTTTAGCAATCGAGATTCTTGAAATAATAATTCCTTTCCTTCCTGACTGAAAGCTAAGCTTTGTAGTTCTATTAACAAAGTAGTTTATGTTGAACATAAAATTAGCTGTTACCAAGCACACCACTTTTGAAGGAAATGCTTCTGGTAATTCACTGTTAATGTTCTGAAACATTCTTCTGCTTTTGCCCCTCTTAAAGCACAGGAGTGAAAGGTCTGGAAAGGGAGGCAGTGTCAGTCAGGTGGACAGAATTTACCGGATAGATACTGGAAATTGAGGCAAACAGCTGAAAGTGCTTCAGATGATTTACGTGGATCCAGTAGGTGCTAGCAAATTGTCCTACTAAGAGCAGGTAAGTTCTTACTATTTGCCACCTGTTTTGGGGGTTCTTTTCTTCCTTCCTCCACTACAGGAGAAAAAACCCAACCCCTCTTTGATGAAAATATAGCAAAGAGGAAGCACTATTAGTCTGGTATTCCAGAAGGTGATTTACTCACGAGGAGAAAAAACCAAAAAAACAACAACTGTCTGGACAGAAGATTTACCCAGATCCCAGGGTTCAGTTCAGTCCTCATTTTGATTTGTAAAGAAAAGCAGTCTCTTGTGGAGAGATTTGGGAGACATCCTGCCTTGCATGGTCTTTTACAAGAATTAAGATGCATTTGAAATACAAAAAATTCTCTCTTCAAAGTATCTTTCCAACTATGGATAAAAGTCAGACCTGCCAGGGTGGATTAGCTTTATCTAGGATGAGATTCACTCTTCAGCTTAAATACTGCTGTTGCTCTCCTCTGGATTTCCTGGGCTTCAAACTGATCTCAGAAGCAGGAGGATTCAGTATAGGTGGCTGGTGATTTATTTTGACTCCTCTTTAGAGCAAGGTAGTGCCCCGCAGATTTAAATGGATAGGAAATGCATGGTGAATTGGTTGTAATAGGGTGTTTTTCTGCACAGGCAAAAAGGAAAGATTAAAGAGCAATGCAACCGGGCATGCGAGTGGTTTGTAGCATGTAACTTCCTAGATTCCACAGGGCATAGGGCAGCCAAGTAAATAGTGCTTAAACCTACCAGTGATTTGTGTCCCCGCTTACACTGAAATTCTCAGTGCCAAGCCTTTTAGCTGGAGGGTGATCAGAAACACCTTTATTTAATGTTGAGCTACAGTTTCTGTCTTGTAGAACTAAGCATTTTCCCCCCTGAAATGCAGGTGGTATATATATTGACTTATATTTGAATTAATGACTTCTATTTGTCTTATATTGGCTATATAATTTGACCAAAAAACCTGAAAGAATCTGTCCAAAGTCTTTAGGGAGCTTGTTTAATGTCTTGCATAAATACTGACTTACAGAAAGGCTTGTCTTATTAAAGTCATATTACAGGATGACTATAAAATAATGAATAAACAGATTTCTACATTTGTGATCCAGTGGCTGACTAAAAGAATGTAAAATTTTCGTAGAGTTTGACTTGCTGCATCACAGAAGCTGTGGATGGTTTACAGGAGAGAGTCTGTAATGTGTCTGTAATGCTTGGTGCAGCTGGCTATTGAGAGGGTAAAACAGTGCAAGAATGCAGAAGAAATATCAGTAGCTCATGAAAATTTATAAATGGACCAAACTTTTGGGGGTCTGAATTTGACAATGTCCCTCTTTAAATATAAGCATTATTTATCCTGTGTTCTATGGGAGGTAAAATATGCTAATCAATACATAATCCTTACCCTGAAGAATTGTCCAATGCTTAATGGATATAAAGCACCAGAAAGCCATGAGATGTCATTTTTTGATATAATATGTGGAATAGGTGGCTTTTGAAGATACTCAAAGCACTGTAGATACCATGAAAAATCCATCCCTATAAGAAGCAATGCAATGAAAGCAGTTTGCACCGTAAGATGTTGATGTTCAGAATCTGCCCCTCCCTGAAAACGCTCGTTTAGAGGTTCCAAGGTAGTGGTGATGCTGACACAGAGGCTACCAATATTTCAAGGTTCACGATACAAGAGGAATGGGAGAAAGAAGCCCCTTCTTTGAAGGAAGATTAAAAGTGCCTTAGTAAACAGTAGAGCTGCCAAAACAAGATTCGTGATTGTCTCCTGCATGCTTGACTGCAGGTAAAAGGCATCTCTGAGATTGTTTCAGAGAACAGTTAGATCTTTGTGTATTTTTAGCTGCCGTAAATGGTCTTGAGGTGTAGTAGAACTGAAGGGGAAGAAGCTGAAATGAAGGGATGTTACAGACAATTTTGAGCAATATGTAGATGAATAAGACTGTGAGAAGGACACTTAGGCTGTAAGGAACTAATACTTTTTAGTGGCTTGAGTGCTTTAAAACCTAGCTGGGGAAAAAAGCAGCTGTGTAGATCTGTTGTAATTGTTTAAGTAGAAACCAGCTGTTTGCAATTGTTAGTACTCCTCAATTGTACTTTTCCCAGCAACCTAAAAACCATGTACATTGGAGCACGTCATTCTGGGAGTTGGGAGCATCAGAGGGTGATTGGGAGAGAGCTTTGTCGGGGAACCTGGGCAGAAGAAGAAAGAGGGATTTCTGTTAGTCCCTCTCAATGTGATACAGATGCACTTTTCAAATGGATCTCATTGCTGGACTGAGTTGCCCAGGGTTGTGCACACAGTGCTTCTCCATTTGTGATTCTGGGAACAGCACTATTCTTAAAGCTGAAGGCACATGAGTGAATGCTGCTCCAGATGGGAGCTGACAAGTTTGAAAATATGTCAACGTGTGTATATTTTTAATTTCAAAGGCGTCACGCTAGCGTTACAGAGTTGCTTTAATTCTAGAAGCAGCTCTGTAGAACTAGACAATCCCTGAATACTTCTACTGTAGCACAAGCACATTGGCAAAAACACAAGCCCCTTTTGGCCACTTAATTTGTAATCAAAGTAAAGTATTCTTATTCACATCTTTTGGACTGATCAACTACTTAATGAGGATGTTGATCTTTGTACTAATTCTGACATTACATATACCAGTTGCAAAACAGTAAGGGGGAACAATCTGTTGTGGATTGCTGTATAATACTGGCTTTTGAAGTTCAGTCTGTAGAGTTCGGTGAAGTTGAAACTGAAGACTACTCTAAATGGATTCTAATAATAGGGATGCTGCTAGGAGACTGAGCCTGAATTCTCTGTACAACAGCTGATGTGTGTCCTGAAGTATGTTTGGTGTTGGTGCTTGAGATGTAGATTTAGAGATGGGAAAGACTCTTAATGCAAAGTTTCATCACATGGTGATTATTCTGTTTCTTAGTTGACTCTACAAAAATGACATTGTCCTCCAAGGCCACTTTTTGTCAACAGGGATGCTTGAAGAGGATGGAGGGAGTGCCTCCACTTTTGGTAATAGGAACTAGGTATGAAACTACTTACAGCTGCTTCTGACTTCCCCTATACAAAATTGTTACGATAAGCAGAAGCTCTGGAGGTTACATCAGGTATGCCTTGTCTGTTGGCAGGAAGGTGATGAAAGGCAAGGCTGAGTGCTCAGTGTCTGTGGGTATTTGAGAATCCTTTAAGAATGCCAAAATGTAGGTTACCGTGAGGTATCTAAACAAACATCTGGCTTCAAACTTCACTCTATACCTAAACCCAGCCTGCTGAGCTGTAAGCTAAAGTAGAATCTGAGTGCCTGATACCTTCCTACATTGACATATACCTCTCCTGAACATGCATCTTTGTGAAGTAGAAAGGTGGAAATGTTCAGTGTTGTTAAACAATACTCTAGTTCATGGCAAAAAAAAAAACCTTTATTTTTTTCAAAAGGCATTCCTAGACAAGTGGTTGGCATTCCTTCATCACAGGCTTCACTAAGAATGATTTTTGTTTCCTTGATGTAGCTTTTCTATGTATCTGTATTATTGCTTATGTGCCATAAACCTTAGAACGACAACCTGGGATAGTAACTGTGCAGTACAAAATGTTTCTAGGCTTAATCAGTGACTCCATCAATCACTTTCATCTCAGTGAAAAGAATAGAAATAGCATCTGGTGAAGTGATAACCGAGGTCCTGCAGCAGCCATGGGTTTGTGGGCTTGCACAGTTTCCTTCATGAGGAGGGCCGTTTCCGGAGAGCGCTGTGCATTGTTTCAGGTGTGTGGAGAGCAGCCCAGGCGCTTGGGTAGGGGCCTCTAGCAATCGACACTGGAGGACTTTGCCTTGTCTGCTACGATCTTTTTATTGCCTTCCTGCTTGGGAATAATGAGCTTTTAGTTCTGACGCTTAGTGAGATTAGACCTTATATAAATGGCCCTTACATAAAATACAATAGAATGATAAAGTTGCCTAATTAGTAAATGCAAAGCAGACTATATAGTTGCATAAGAAGTGGAAACTACAGATGTGAATACCTGAGCATGCTGTGTGGTGTTATTTTAGAAAGTGTGGTTTTGGTTTATATTTTTTCATGTGCTTTATGTATAGTGTGAATAAGCCCAAGAAACCTGAAAAATGTTTCTGGAGCAAGTTTTAATCATCTGACTCTGCAGAACAGGTTGAAACAAAGTTCACCTTAAAAGAAGAACGAAACTGGTATTGTAATACCTTGGGTTTGAAATAGCTTACTAGGTTAGGGCAAGCTGTGTCCAGTTAGATACCATTTGATGATAAGGTCTAGCCTGCCAGAGGTCTAACAGTGAAAAACATTAAATGTTATGGTTAGAGCTTGGATACTGCTTGAATGATTCAGATGTTAGTATTTCCCAACTTCCCAGATATCTGCAAATGTTAAACTCCTAGTTGTTGCTTTTTAAAAGACATTTATATTGGGCAACTTCTTATCTGTCTTGACTATTTTCGGTATTCCAACCAAAGATGCCCAGATTGAATCTGAATACTATATAAGGCTATTTACTCTTTTTAGACTGCTTCCTAAGGAAATGCCAAGCTTCTGCGATTGCCCTGTCAGCTGAATAACTGCTGAATTCATTGGTCGGCTTTAACCACATTTGAAGAGAGAGCTAGAAGCCTGGAGAAGCATTGCTGTCTCTGAAATAGAAGGGTGGCACAAATTATTGTTTCTGCTCAGGAGAAAGCAGCATGTGAGCAGCAATCAGCTGTTACACGTCACTCAACAGCAGTGAATTGGCCAGTGTGGACCAGGGGTCAGTCCGCATCTGCGGAACTCCTAACTCCTTGTGGCATATGCTATCTTCTGACTGCTGGAATTACTGCAGGGATGTGTGGGGTTATTGGAAGGAAGGGGTGAATTGGTGAGAGGGTAGAGGATGCAAATAGGAAATAAAGCTTCTCTACTTCTGTGCCTGTGAAGTAATCTGTGGGGTTTGTTTTGTTTGCTCTATTACCTGAGTAAATCAGTTTTGTTCTGTAAATAATTCAGTTTTTGTTCATGCTCACATAGTGTCATTATGAAATAAGGTTGCTAACAGAACCCATTTATTTTCCCTTCTCTTGCATGTGGAAGGATTTTTCTTTTTTTTAATCTATTATAATTTTTGAGTCAGAAGTTTTCACACTTTCAGCACCAGCTTTTAGGAAACTTGCTTCTATCTACCCATGAAGAGACTACTCTACAAGCATGATTGATTATTAGTTCATCAGCAGTATCTTTTTCTGGTTTGTACGGCATCTTTTCCTTTAATATAAGTAAGGGCCAAGCATTTTTTTATGTATGAATTATATGCACACATATTTCTAGAACAATGTATGGAAGAGCTGTGAGAAATACCTGAGAAATACCTGACAAAATGACGGAGAAGAGACTGTCTCAAACCTGAAACAAATTTCCTCTGAAATATAGCTATGATCTTTGGGTTGTTTTTCTTTGGGGCTCATCTGACTGCTTGAAGTCAGAAAAAATGAAGTGCTGTGTGATTTGATATTATTACAGGGAAGGAACTTCATGGGTCATCAAATCCAGCCCTATGAAGAAAGCACATTCAACCCAAAAGCAGACTAGATAGATGTACCTGCCCTTCATCTTGTGCCTTGAACTGCTTCAAATTTCTGATAGTTTAGATGTCTTGCTTTGAATGTGAATGGAAGATTTTATTGTTGGTGCTAAATTATAATCTTGCTGGCTCTGTCTGCCTTCAGCTTTACCGTCAGTGATGCAAGAACAGATAAGATGTGATGAATGAGTATTTCTTATGGTTTTTTCTTCCTAAGCATGTGCGGTTGGCCATTGTCAGAGACAGGAGGCTGAGCCTGCTGAACTTGTGCTATGATATGATACAAGTGGTATTTTCTTAAGAATTTTGAAAATCATCTCCCTTTGAAGCAGAGGAGAGGAACAAGAGGAGTCCTGCATGACTGGACTGCTGTAATGTGTCCTACATGGGCTTAGGAAGAAGATTACAATTTCTTAGCAAAGCATTCGTGTTTCCTCCCTTTACCAAAGGACTGATGGTTGCACATTGTTCTCGTCTGCCATACACCACTTACCCTTATACTTGTTCAGGCAAGCAGCTTTGGCAAATGTTTTCTTCCTCTATCATGCTCATGTATCAAAGAATATCTATAGAAATGAGAGGCTAATCAATCACACTCATATTTTGAGTGAGAAATGGAAACTGTGCAGAGAAACGGATCAGAGGTTAACAACACACCACCTTTGAAACAAAATGTTTCTTCTTATATTTGTTTGCAAAACAATCTTTGTCTTAGCCAGAGATTCTGTTTTTTATTTGAAAGACATGACTGGGTGTGAAAAAGGCTGAATCAGGACTTATGTATACTAAGTTTAGGACTGTAAACGATTAAATCTACCCTCTATCTAAGTTTCTGAGGAGTTCTCTAGATTTCACTTGTGCAAATGTGACCATTTTGAATATCTGAAATTGCAAATAAAGAAGTCAGGCTTAGTGCTATGAATAATAATGCTTTACCAGTAAATTGTTTCTGAGTTTGCTGTTTTATTGGTTCACTGCCCCACCTCCCTCCTTGATTAATTTGAATTTCTAAAGTTTCCTGACTTTAACATCTATGAATTTAGTAACCTTGAGCCTTAAACTTTTCCATTACTCCTTAAGGGATCATATTGGATGGGTCTTGCACAAGGAGCATATGATGATCTCTGATATTGATGGGTCTTGAAAGCTCATGAATAGAATAAATGCCTTTTTGCCCTTTTTAGAGGTGGCCTTTTTGCCCTTTTTAGAGTTTGGATCTAATCCAGGAAAAGGCTTGGAATTAGCTCATCTGCAGACACAACCTGACTACTTGCCCTGGCTCCAGAATTTGAATTGAAACTTCATAATGGAAATTTGAGGCCAAGTAGTCTAAACATAAAAGTTACCTTGCCGTGTTTTTTGAATGAGTGAAGTAGTTCTGCTGGTTTTCTTTTGTATGGCTTTTGCTTCCCTTCCTGTTTCATTCTTACTTATTTCAGTACCTAATTGTAGGCATACAATGAATAGAGCAAAATCATAATTAAGAAGCTATGGTACAGGAAGCTTTCCAAATGCATGTAAAATTTGGAAAACATGTACCTATTTAACTTGATGTTTAAATGTTCAGTGTGATAAGGGTTTAAGGTAATGACTGCAAGATTATGTAAATATATACATAATACCAAAATAGCTTTTATCCTTTTTTTTTTTTGTATACTGTTCAGGGGAGATTGTAATATTGATTCAGTGATTCCCAAGTGCTAATTTTGGCTAGCTAAATGTCAATATTAATTTAATTACTTAATGTTTCTCCTGTCTATGTCATTATCTTAGCCTGCATTGACTTTCTTTTTTCTTTCCATTCTCAACTTTAATACTAAAGTAATTCACCTTAATGTTTACATCATCTCCATACACTTAGCAGGATGAAAGAGGCCTGCATGCCCATAAGTATACATGAATGTATTTGTAAGATTACGCTCAAATGCAAAAAAGTTACAGCTAGAAGGATGCAGTAATCTTGTTTCACCATCTGTAACCCGTGAGAATAACTGTTACCCTTGCAAGGAACTCAGTACCTTCTTGATTAAACTACATTTTTCTGCAAAGCTTATACTTTTGATTTAAAGACACCAAGTGAAGGATTTGCTGTCTGACTTCTTCAGTTTTGTTCCAATAACCAGTTGGCCTCACCACTAAACTTGTACCGTATTTCTAATTTGTCTTGCTTGAACTGTGCAATGGCTTCTGGGATTGAGTCCCATTGTGCCTTTCCTACTAGGTAAAAAGTCCTTTAGGATCGCTGTAGGAATTACTTTTTGGTGTTTATAATTGTCTCTTCTCAACAGACAGCATGCTTAAAGAAACTTTTTTTTTTTTTTAACCGTCAAATTCTTTTCATGGTGGCTTCTTTCCTGCCACCTTCAATTTTCCAATACAAATTTAAAAATCTGGATACCCAGATTTGAATTTAATAAAGCAGTGGTGCCACAGAATCACTTGCTAACTTCCTGCACCCTTATTTCAGTCAGCTGAAGGCTGTGTTAGTCATTTATTCATTTTGTGGTGGCAGTGACAAAGCAAGATACTCTTGAGTCACTGGCCCACTGGGATGCTGAAGTTCTGCAAGGCTTGTCCTCTATTCTGCAGCTACTGTCTGTGCTTGGTCTTAGAGATGTAGCTCTGCCTCTGGCTTCACTTGCTTTAACTGATGTCAACTGAATGTATGCATGTTTGGTCATCTTTGTCTTTATTTTTTATATCATTCTGCCAATCTATGTGTTAGCAGAGCATTTTTTTTCAGGGAATTTGTTATATCTAGATTTCAGTATTTTTATGGATCTGGGTGAGCATCTGGCTAGCTCTGATTAATGCAAAACCAAACTAAAGCAATTCCATTCCCCAGTGACTTTATGCTGTCAACTGCTTTGAGATCTGTCAGTCAGCCAACCCTTAATTCGTTTAGTATGTGCTTTATTGACACATAAGCCAAATTTGTAGTGAGAATATCATGTGTTGTAAGTCATATGCCTTGAAAATCTTAACAACTCAACTAACTTTACCACCCTAACCAGTGATTTCAAATTCTGAAATAAGGTTTGTTTGAGTATCAGTATCATAAAGCCCTTGAGATTGCTATTAGTTGCATTCCTGTCTTTTAGTAGCAACCTATGTAATTTTTTCAGTTTCAGTCCGGCATTGATCTTGGACAAACAAGGCTACAGTTGCCAAGGCTGTTCTACTTCAAGTGTTAGCGTGAGGTTAGCAGTTATTTCTTCTGGGTACCGTGGAGAATTGCATCCAGTTTATCCTGCACAGTGAGATTTACATTTAAAAATGAACTCATTACAGGCTGAGTATCTGTTGATACTGTTAAAAACTCTAAACAGAATGGAAAATGTGGAGATGATACCATATGTGTTGCGTGAGGAAAGTGTTTCAAATAGATCTCAGGCTGCTGGCTTCCATCAAGACATCGGTGACTCTCGTAATGCACTTCTGTCTTCCAAGTGCTGGTCAGAGGTCAGCATCCCTGGTAAAGACAGTGTTTGTACTTGATGTCATTGTTTATACTTTGATTCACAAGTCTGGTTTCTTCTTGTGTTTTCTTCAGTGGAAGGAGATGTTAGTAAATGTTTCCAGATAGGAATCCTCATCACAGTTTAGCTGAAGTTAACGTGCTTTTCTTAAATCTTTGAACTCCTTGACAAGTGGCCTGACCTCCTAGTCAAAAATTAAACTGCGGCTACTGCAGTTTTCAGTTTGATCTTTTTCTTTAGATTCTCAAGTTTAGCAGCTGTTCAGCAGCTTCCCAGGACCCCCTATCTTGGGAAGGGAACTTCACTGTTCACATCACACAGTTTGAGGGTTTGGGAGGAGAAGCAGAATTGCTTAGATGAGATGGCTTTTTCTGCTTGGAAGATGATACTGAAGAGGCTCCAGAATATTCAAGAACTTGCCTTTGCAAATTTGTATCACTAAATTGTAATTTCAAAAAAAAGAATCTGTTACACTGAGGGAAGATCTGCATGGAGTTTAGTATCAGGTCTATTTTAGTTTTGCATAAATCCATCCTTACTAATCTTACTAGCCTTCAGCAGAATTGGACAAGTCTGTTCTGAAATCAAAATAGTGCAAACTCATGTCGAAAAATCACTTCCTGAAGCCAGCTGGTATGCAGTCAACACCCTTTACATGCTTCTGATGGAGCTTCTGATAACTTGCATTATCCATTACTGATGTCTTTATCAAAGTAGCTATGCTGTAAGGGTGAGGAAGAGCCATCTGCTCACAGCAGGATTAATCCAATTGATGGCCCATGAGCATGCTGCTGCTGCATGTAAAGAGGCCTTTTCCACCAGGATGCCCAAGCTTTTGTTTTCATGTAGAAAACAACAAAAGAACACTTGCTCAGGGTGTTTTCACCTACAGCTTGTAGTGCTAGAAAAGGAGGATGGAACTAAAATCCATAGTGCGCTCAATACTATATCAAAATTGGACCATGGATTGAATTTCCTTTTGCCTAAGGAGTGTAATAAATATTTATTTTGGGAAAACGGGAATGTCAGCAGAACAGATAAATACGAAAAATAGTTTGAGATTTCTTTTTATTCCCTTTCATTCCTTTGAGGTATTCCTTTAGGGTTTCATTTTTAACAATGAAATAGCAAACTTGCCTAAGGGCAGAATTGTGCTCTGAGAATCATAAATGTGGTTATAAAAACAATTTTTTCCTCCATGGTATGCCAGATAGCTTAAATTTTAACCCTGTAAAGCAGGATCCATGAATTGGGCCATATGAATTTTTGCTGATAAGGTTTTGAATTAATCCTATTTTGTACAGACCTGTGCTTGCAGAAGCTTAAGGAAATTCATCACAGTTGCAGATTGTTTTCCAAGTAATATCCTCATGGACTATGAAGCCTATCCTTTTATGATAAATGCATAAAGGTTTTGCTTAACTTCATTCTTGAGCCACTCCATCTCTAATCTCCATTGCTCAGTTTTTAAATAGGCTTTGGCAGTCTGGCTGAACTACAATAGTGCTGACATTGAAATCACACAGCATGATGTGGGGGCAGGGATGTTAGAGGAGGTTCACTGTAGACACAGCTTGGATTTTTCCTCCCCTTTGATAGAGCTGAAACTCTTCCTGCACAGACAAGCAGTGAGTGTGATTTTTTTTTTTACTATTTGGGTGGGGGATAATATACAGCAAAGTAATTCAACTGTAATCCCTAAGCATGGGATAACAAATAACATCCCTGCTGTACAGGCAGTTGGAGTTATTTAGAAGGTGCAAAGGGGCTTAATGTTCTGAGGAGCTGCCTTTATAGCGTGCTTATGAGTAGGCACATCTGTAACTTTGCAAATGAAATCACTTGTAGGCATAGATGTGGCTGCTGGTTTGTTTGCTCTGTTGAGGAGGTGACTGAGCATCTGCAACCCGCTGGCAGGTGTGCCCAGAGCTGCAGGTGTGGTTTCCAAGGCCGATTTTGGAAAATTGTCATTTCAATTTCAATGCAGTGATCAATGCATTGTCCTTACTTGTCTTTCCAGAACAATCCTTGTTGAGAAGATTACAGCATTAAGTAAATATTTTTCTTTGTATCAGTGGTATTACTTTTTAATCTGACTGGGTAAGGGCTGTAGTAGCTGTAAAAGGAACTTTAATAGAGAACTTGTGTATTCGGTACACAACCATTCTGCTCTGTGTGGGTGTACATGGGGCTTACACTCCAGGGCTGAAACAGGGGCAGCAGGGGGACATTTGGGCCAGCATTTATACTGCCACTTCCAGAATCTGGCCCAAAGCATGAATAGTTTTGAAAATCAATATTTCCATTTCAGACATTGTTCCCTCTTGCTTATTATAGCAGCAGATATTAAAGTTTTAATTTCTCCAGACTCAACAACTATTTTGAGATAACTACAAAGGGGAAGGATTGCATGAGGAGATACTGATAGTCTATTCTTGTTTGTGAATACACCTGAATAGAGAACTATCCAAACATTTTTTTGTGCTGTATATCTGTTTCTGAGGCTGTCTTATCCAGATGACAAGCTTTTACTTAAACCCCAAAATCTTAAAATTAATCTACGTAGCTGCATCCAAGCTAATGTTTGTTAAAAGCAACTATTTATTGTAAAGGGGTGTGTTGGTTTGTTTCATAGTTTGGATTTTACAGCCTGTGATGTGGTGTTAACCCGTGGCAGAAGGAAAAGCCAGGGAAGCATGGGAAGCGTGCTTCAGCCACGTGTTGGCAGGTAGCGGCTGCAGGCGTGGGCTCAGTTTCCAATCTATTCAGAAACAAGATGGCCCAAACCCACCCCAAGTTTAGTCATATTTCTTCAGGTTTCTGTTTAATTCCTTACTTCTTGCTGTCATCTAAGTTAATGTGATCACAGGATGGAGACTTATATGCCAAATAGCAATGAAATGAAGTCATACACAAGTGGGTGCTGTTAATTTCAGTTATAGTCATTGAAAGGCTTTGGAGAAATTAAAAGGTTTGGTGTTTGTTTTGGGTTTTTTTCTGAAGAAGGTATAAATGAAAAGTGCACCTTTTAAACAGATGGATGTGTGAATGGTGGGGAGGTAATCTGATCTATAAATATAAATGGAACTTTGTCTATTTATGGCTTCAAGCCAAAAAGCATTAGGTTTAAAAATAATTTTCAATTAAAACCCCTGCTTTAACTTGAAAATAGTTTTACTTGTGAACAGAATATTTCATACTGACTGACCAGAGAGAAACCTGAGCCTTATGAGGCCCTTGTTGAGAATTGCTTTGCAACTATGCAGCTCTGTCAGGCGTACAGATCCGAAAGTCGCAGCTTGCTCAGCCTTTACCCTTGCTGCCAAAGTTCCACAGGCCAAATTATTCCCAGTATGACACCTAAAAAAATTAATCTGTGTTGATTTGTATTTCCTCTTATAGTATCTTTCTTGCAACTATTACTTCAGCTGTACGGGGTCCATCTAACCCTATATCCTGTCTTTGACTGTAGCCAGACTACTCTTCAGCAGTTGCCTGAAGAGGAGTGTTGGAACAAGCCAGATGCTTGGCCAAAATATTCTCCCTGCTTCCTACAACCACAGTCCAGAGCGCTATTAAATCAGCAGTGGTGTCTTTTTTTGAACAGTGTCAAGCAAGCATCATGGAGCGTGTTGCAGGGAGTGCCTCAGCAGTATGGCTGGTGGCAGGGCTTGTCTCCATGGAGAAGCTGTGCTGGTTACTAGGTTGAGAGGGATAGTCTGCTTAGATGAGCGTGTGGCTCCTTCATCATCAGCAGGTCCTGGGCAGCAGTCCCGTGCCAGAGCCAGCTACTTGGAGCAAGTCTGTGAAGAGAATTGGCTTTTCTGAACTCAAGCAATAGTATGCTTTGGGGATAATTGAATGAGAATGGACTGTAATGTAAATAATTACTGTAATAAGGCTAAATAAGTTAACAACACCTTCTGTAGCCAAAAACAATTCAGGTGAAGTGGAGAGTTGAAATATACAGAGGCCTCCTCCAGAAAAGCAAAGGGGCACCAGATGTTATTGGGAGCTGGTTAGCTGTCGTGGGAGTGGTAATACCCGCTCTCCATTGCGTTTTTAGGCTGTTGCTTTTCTTCCTGAAGATCATTGTTCCTGAGAAGGGTGGGGGGGTTATATGAACTGTGCTTCCCGCTTACAGCCCTACTGCTGGAGACTTAGAGAGCTTTGAGTATTCCAGACTTCTGGTGGAAGCCTCTGATCTGCGTTACACAATCGAGCCTCAGTTCATGCTTGTCGTGGAGGCCGGTAGCTGGTAATGTGTGGGCAGGCTTCAGTCTGCCTCTGAAAAGGTCTTGTTCAGTGTGTGCCTCTGCTCCACTACATTATCTCACAAATCTTCTATTGTTTGGTCCTTTTCTGAAGAGCACATTATGTGCAGTGGTGTGAACGGTGGCCAAGCTGTATTTGCAGTGCTCGCAAAGGTGCTCTGGTCTTGAGCTGGTGCCACCCACCGTTGAGTGGTGTAGGACTGCCTGAGTTGGGACTTGTTCTTCTTGGCTTAAACCTGTGAACAAAGGCATAAAAGTACCGTGGCTTTTGTTCAGTGGGGAGGAGCAGTGATAGGTATATAATGCTCCTATTCTTGGAGTTGTCAGATGGAAGGGAGCTAATGTGATAGCCCATAATACTTTGTCTTCTGTGATCTGGAGAGATAGCTGTGCTTACACATCTAATTTCCAGTGGAGAGGATTGGAGGAAAAAAATGAAAATTGCTGTTAAGGCTCAAATCCAGTCTAGCCAAGCTGCTGAGTTTTCATCAAAAGCAGGAAACAGATGGATGGGCACAGCTGCAGGAGGTGCTGCAGCTTCTCTGGAAAAGCTACTCAGGCATGTGTTGCAAGCAGGGACGTCAGCACAGCACTGCTGTTCTGCAGGGGGCTGCTGCTCGGTGCCAGTGGATGGATGGTCTAACAGCCCATGCTGCTCATGGAGATGCCATTTCAGAGAGGAACCTGCCTGGCATTACTCCCAGCTCCCAGTGATGTACTCTTGCCTGTTCCCAGGATCTGCTTGCTGTAGTAGAAGAAAAATACATCAAAGACTCATTTATTTTCTTAGGTCTTACATTTCTGAAGTATGCTGTGGGCCCTGTCCTAGTGAGCTTACCCTTACATCCTTTCCAGAAGCACCTCATTGCTCTGTCTCCCTGCTGAATTCTGCGTTTCAGACTGAATAGTTACATGATTAAGAGGTCTTGTTACTTGGTGGGGTAACCAAGTTGCCTCTCAGAGGCAACCAGAGAAACCTCCGAGGTGCCACGGGCTGGTGTTTCTTATGTTCTTCTTGAGGTGGAAAAGAAAAGAGGGTCTAGCAGCCAAGCGGTGTCCCAGGTCTCTGCCCAACCACTCAAGCAGAGGCAGTCTGATGTTCAATCCTTGCTCAAATTCTACACTTTAAAAATTAATCTGTGCATATTGTTTATCTGGCACCTATAGTCCTTGACTCCTCCTATTTATTTGAAAGGTGCAAATATTTAGTTTTTTTCCAGAGCAGATCTGTGTTATTGTTATTTAGGAGGTTTCTTTTCTGAAGCAGTTTAGAAATTTTTCTTCTTTTGAGTACTTTTTGCAGATATTAAAGATTTTCCAAGTAAGAAGCCTATGCAAGCACAACTGTGTAGGGAGAGAACATGTTTCTGTGCTTGCTTTCCCTTTTCTAAAGACAAAAGAGCCTTATTGAAATGTGCTTCCTTTCTGACTACTAATGGGTTTTCCTTCCTTCCTTCTTGCAATGAGCTTAACATTCTCCCATCCTGTTGGGTATAAATTTCAGCCTGGACTGTTTTCCCCGTTGAGGTGTTGAGTCACGGCCTTGAATGGGAACCTGTAATAAGACAGGGAGAAGTCAAGGTTTGGGGAGGAAAAGGTTTTCCAACAGTTTGGCGGTACATGAGATGAATTTTAAAAAACAAGGATAAGGTGCTATTAATTTTTGCCTGGGGCTGCTCATACTCTCTTTTCCTAGTTTTATTTCTGGATGCTTTCTTATGTTGGATCTGGATAAATTCCAGGACATTATACACAAAATACCTAGAGGAAGAGCTGGTTCCTGCTCAATAACAATGTTCCATTTTAAGCTGTCTCAGGTTAAAGTGAAAAAAAATACGATACCATGTCACTGGAATTTGTTTGTCTCCTGGAGGAAAGATGGTGAAAATCTTGCTTCAAAAGCTCTGTGTGGGAATTATGTCCTGAAGCCTGAGTATTCTCCAGGGCTTAATTGGGCTTATTCATAGAAACACTAAACTTTATGAACTGGACAGGAGACCTCTAAACGTGGCTCTAACTGTGGAGTTGGAATTGTTTTTTGCACACTCTGATTAGCAACACTGAACAGATGAACACTTTGGAGTAATTAGTAAAATGGACAGGAATTAAAGCAAGGTTTGTTCTGAACACAAACCAGATGAGCTAAACAAGGCTTCTTTCCATCTGAATTTCCCACTTAAGTGAGGTTTCACTTTGCATGGTGTTTGGTTGCGTCAAATGGGGTGTATCTTGTCTGTCTCTTCCTCATAGAACTTCTTTCTGGTCTAAAGTCTATGGTAGCAGACTGTGGGATAGGAATGTGCATTTCCTCCCAAATCATTTTGCTCTGAAAGATGAAGAAAACAAGACTAAATAATGTAGGTAAACCAGCAAGAGTGAGATTAGGTTACTGCTTCACATACATTTTTGCCAATCTAACAGAAATCTGAATCCAAATATCTTTGTTACAAATATTACCTGGTTTGGAGGTTTCTTTTGCCCTTTTTTTTTTCCCAAACCATAGGGATGAGAAAATAACTTTTAAAAAATAAAACTCAAGTTAACATTATTGTAAGCTATCTGAGCTTGTGTGAAAACAAACTATTGTTTACTTTGCGTAAGCAAAAAATGGTGCTTTTTTGTTTGGTAGAGAAGCAGTTAAGACTTCCAAACCAGTCAGAATCAGTGCGTGCTGCTGCCTTCATGGACTTCCTTAGCTTGCAGTCCTACCTGTGGAGAACCAGCAGTGCAAGTGGGTCACAGAAGTGTTTTAGAGGGCTGCTTTAATTGCCGATAAATTTGTAAGGGAGAAGATTCTTTAGTAATATTTCCTTTTTAGAAAGCTCCTGCATGAGTGAAGCTGAAAGGGTTTGTTTGGGGTTTTTTTAAGAGCTATACTTAAAGGAATATTTTCTGGTTTCTGATATTACTTAGGATTTATATTACTCAGATTTTTTTTTTTTCTATACAGGTTTCCTTATGCATCTTAAGTAAGTGTGCAAAAAAGCTGAAAAGAAAGATCATTTGGACAAAGCAAGCAGCATGCTTTGCTGTTGTCACAGTTTTGTCAGTGTTGGGACAAATTGGGAAATGTCTTCTGTTCAGAATGTTATCCACCCAGAATTGCACTGCAAATTAATTTTTAAACTTTCTGCTGAAGGGAAATTAACAAAAAATATCTAATGTGAAAAGTAAAAATTCTTTTTGATAGTCTTAACAGATAAAAATGTTGAGTGACTTATTTTTTCTAATGGAAGTCATAACATTTAGACGTGTAAGGGTATAACTGTCTTTTAAAAAGTAAAATAGCTCCATGACACTGCTTAACTATCATCGAAGCTCTTTAACTAACATGCTTTGTTGGTGAGATGAAACAAGGATTTGAAAATGAAAGACAGTCGTGGTTTGGAAAAGCAATTGTTATCAGTGAACTTTGTTTCTTGGAAAACTAAGACCACAAAGCTGGTAACTTTTGCTTTGAAGTATTGAAGCCTATGTTTCAGGCAGATGTGCAGGTCCTATTTTGAAGGATTTGGATGATCAAACATCACTGTATTTCAGTGAGCTATTTCAATTTCCACCCTACTTGAAAGTGTGCACCTTGCTCCTGTCTGTGCTTGAAAAATCATGAAAGAACCACAGACTGGAAAGCGGCTACACTAATCCAGATAAAAGAAGTTCCAGTTTGGGATAGCTGAGGGTCTCCTTACTGTGGCAATTGCCTACCCAAGTTCAGAGGCTGAGTGTTATTACAGTATTCACAAGTCTTGTGGTTGCTGACCCAATAGTGAAGATTTTAATCTATCCTAGAATAAATATCATCATCATCTTTCCTATCTCCGAAAGCAGCATTATGCTTAGTATCTTTTATGTTTGATTCTTGCAGGCACTTTGAATGCTTATCTGATACGTATCGTGCTTTTGAATTTGCAGTGCAATATCATAACACTTCATCTTTCAGTGGAAGAGTCAGCTTTAGGATGAAGCCTAGTAAAAACCACAGGGTTACGCTCTGTATCTGAACTGCTTTAGACATCAACCCAGCTGAATTCTAATTTATGAAAGAAAGCTTCCCATGCTGCATTTGCACTGTACACATTTAGGGAGACTTGGAAGAGTTGATCTTGAAGTGTCATTTAGACTGATTGTTTTGTTTTCATGGAAATTTTGCCTGTAAGAGCCTTTGAACATACAGTAATGAAAGAGGTGAAGAGAATTAGACCACAGAATTCTGAATCCACATTGTGAGACTAAACTTTGTAATTAAATATATGCTGAACAACTCTATCCAAACCTCTTCACAGTTCAAATTTGAAGTTCAATCTTGTAGTGCTAGCCCACCTTGAATCATCTGTCAACAAATTCAAGGTCAAGAGGGCCCGAAACTACCAATTGTTTCCTTTTCTGTTGTGAATGCTTGTAAATGGCTCTTATTTTTAGTATCTGACATTGTAGACGGGAACTGGAGTGGAGAGATGGAGGTCCTTGCAGAAAAAGAGCAAACCAAGTAACAGTGTTGTTCCACCCCTGAATCGGAACACAATGGTATATAGCTGCCACAGAGTCCTGTACAGCTGCTAGATGAGCAATGTCTGAGTCAAGATCAATACTGCGGTATTCCCCTTGTGTACCTTTTTATTAAGCACAATTCTTTGGACAGAAGTAATTTTAGCAAATCTAGGAGGTTTTGGGAACTTTTCCCCTTCCCTGCTCCTTTGCTTAAGGCTGTAGTTCATCTGAAAACTGAAAAAGCTATGTAAAAAAACAAAATTCCAAGCCACTATGACAGGTCACTAATCTATCTTTAAGGAAATGGCAGTGAGTGAGAGGGGCAAGTCTGTCATCTGGGCAGGGAGTGGGGAGAGGACTGTGAAGTCTCATCGACTGCTTGGTTAATGGCGACATACTGAACTGTCAGGCAGGCTCATTAGGGACATGCTGTTAATTTGGTCAGGCAAGCGCTGCCAGGCTGCATTGTGTAGAGTCAAACAGTGTGAATAGAGCCCGTAAGCAAAGCTGCTGGAGTCTGCTTTTGTGTTCCCTTTGGACGGCTGTCCTCAGTTTTTGGCTGCTTTTCCAGTTCAAAGTGGCCACGTGGAGTTTTGGCACTGTTAGTGCTGCCCGAAGATTAGTTATAGATCCCAGAAGTCATCTAACTTGTGCTGAGATGAGATACCCTGCTTCCCTTCTCAGCTATTTTCACAATCTTACATTTAGTCAGAGTGTCAATTCACTACTTCTGGTAATTTAATTATCTTTAAAACCTAATTTGAAATGCTATAGGTATTTTTATTTTCGTTATCTTCACTGCTCGGATCTGCTAGGCACTAGCTATATGGCAACGAAAGTCTGCATTTCTTTTCTACTGTCAAAAGATAACCTTTCTCCCCTCCATTTCCCACAACTCACAGAGCCTTGCAGGTGGTTTTGGAGGTATGAGAGCACGTGCCTTACAAATCCTCTGCAGTCCCTACAAGAGCTGGGTAGGGAGCTGTGCTGTTACGGACTGACCTTTTTGGGCAGAGAAGAGGGAGACCAGTGGTGGGGAAAACCTGCCGTGTGCAACCAGTGAGTGTCTTGACTCCTTGTGGGATGGAACGGAGTGACTCCTCATGTGGTTATTGTAAAAGGCTGAGCCTTCCATCTCATAAAGGGAACAATCAGATCGTCTCAGTGCTGTCTCTCCCCAGTATGTGTCAGAATATACTGTTAATTTTGGAGCTGGAACCCAACAGAGGATTTTCTGATTTTCTACCATGTGTTTGCCTTTATGACTGTAGTTCCTCTCTCATCCTTTGGGGATGCTTTTCCCTGACATCTTCAGTCTTATTAAAACTTATTTTTGTTTCTGCCTAGTTTTCTACCAGAGAAAAGGCTGAAATTAATAATTTTCTGGTAACCATTTTCTACGTTTTCACCTGATTAATGTGATTATTTTAAGGCTGGGTCAAATACTCCATTGAGAGTTTCAGATGCTATCAGAACCACAGCAGAAAAAGGTTTCCCAGGAGATGGACTGTGTGTGGTTGCATGGAACAGACTTAGCTGGGAATTGGCCTGCACACTTACCTTGCAGGGAGCTGCACAGCTCCAGCACTTCTGTCACTAAATACTTGGGGAAATCATTAGTTGTGAAAAGATGGCATTCTCCACCTGCTGTGTCAGGCTCTGTCATCGTGCTAGGAGGCTGCCCCCCTCTCCAGAAACAAGAGGAATTTATGCCTCTGCCTATTCAGATAGAGGGATATCTATTTAATTCAGTGGCCCACTTAGGGAAGTAAAGTAATGTTTTTCCATGGGTGGAAAAACCCTTGCTGTGTGGGAGGGAATACTTTTTACAAACAAGCACTGAATTTCCTCATTTTACTTTACCAGGGATTTCTGTTAGAATAAGGCTAGAGGGAGGGAAATTTGGAATGATTCTGGGAAGGTTTGACTCAGGAAGGGGCAAATGATTCACAGGTTTTTATTATCTTTATTTATGAAGGAGAACAGACCATTGAACCTAATCTCTTTTACTTATCTTTCTCTTTGAAAACATAAAGCACTTATGCAGTGACCCCAAAAGAGTTTGTGGGTTTGAACCAAGGTCTTTTGGCATAAAAGCTTAAATCCCAGCTGTGGGACCTGGCCTACAACCATTTTAAGGAAGATTTGTTGCTATTACCTTCATACTTGATAAGTATTTTGATAGTGAATTCTCCGTGCATCCCTTCTCTGTGAAGTGGGGTGGTAAATAATGGGAATGTGTTCATGGGAAATGGGGGCAACAGAGACACTTTACAAAACTGAGATCTGGCAAGTCTCGAGACTTGCCACTTTGTGTTGTGACAATGGTCAATTTGTCTCTGGTTATTGCTGGAGTCCTGATGTAAGAGGTCATTCATTCAAGAGCCGTTCTTTTGTTTTGATGAGGTAAATTGATAACTAAGAGCAGTTTGTTTAGTAGCATAATTTTTCTTCTCCTTCATTTGGAAATGAACACTTCTCCAAAAATAACTTTGCTGTTGATAATCAAAATATAAGACCAGTCACAAGATGCACATTAGACAGAAGGTTTTAAGCTCAGGTTTAACATAATTTTAAGAACTATGAGGTGATTTACATTTATTTTTGTATTCTGCTACTATGAAAAAAAGATTAGTAGAACTTAAATTGTATTTTAATAAAAATTTGGCATGAGAATTTAAATGAAGGAAAAATTAAAATTTGACGCAGTTTGTGTCACAACTGTAATTTCATTCTTGTACTTCAGAAGTTGATGTAACTTAGTCTTTTAGTTAGTTCCTTAGGTCAGTTCTTTAAAGAATGAAGTGAACTAGATTCTGTCCAGTTTATGAAAATGGAAAGGCACTTGACTGTGGTCACATGGTCTTACCTTTTCCACTCATGGTATCATATTGTAAAAGGTCCATACAGCACTAATAGTTTTGGGTGTCAGTGGCTGAGAGTCTGAGAAGCTTCTAAGCTTTTTAACTTACTCTTAACTGCTGGAGACTGAAACAAACATCTTCATTACCCATATCTAAGCTACTGGCTTGAATTTTGCTCTTATTGTTGTCTGTTAAGATAGAGAGCAGCTTAATCTCAGCAGATGCAGAGAATGCATGCAAAGTCTCTTGTAGCAAGAAAAACTATATAGAAAGAAAAAATGTTCGTTGTCACAGCAAGTGTAGAAACTAGAACTTTGATCTGTATTTTACTGCACTGGGGAAGGCAGAAGTGCTCAGCTTCCAGAGCTGTGAGGCAAACACTTCTGCCACCTATCCTAGAAGGATTTCTTTATAGGCTCAAGAAAACTGTTTGATGCCAGTAGCTGTAATAAACACATTGTGCAAAGCTAAGAAATCTCCAAGGCTTTGGATAATCAACAGAAATCTTAATTAAGTTCAACCTCTGATACGAATTTATCAGTAATTAAAGACATTTAGTTGACATGTAAGCAAGTCCTCTATGGTCACCAAAAATAATTTCTTTGTTCATACTTATTAATGCAGTTAAAACATTTTTTTTGCTTAAATGTTTAATGACAGCCACATGGCAGTGGAAGAGATGTGATAAAGCATCAGAAATCCATTAGTAATCTCTTAGTAAAGTTGCAAAGTAAACTCTTCGAACTTTACTGTACTCAGGTTATGTATGGTGTGAACTTGTCTATGTCCTGTCAGAGAATCTGGATAACTGTTTTGATAGAAATAAGATATCCTCTGTCGGGGTTGTTAGTACCTTTCAAAACTGAACTCAAAAAGTGAGCCATACAAGGAGGGGCTGTTTAAGAGCAAACATATGTCAACCATAGGCTTCCTCGTAATGGGCTTGGACTTTGTAGCCCACTTAGGTTGCCAGAATTCAACACGATATACAGTTTGTGGCTTTTGTGTCTTACTTCTTAATGCAATGCATGATGAACAAATCATATATGGCAGCAAAATACGGGGATCTGTAGTTACCCTACCAAATGGCCTGTCTCCTGTCCTTGATTTGACCCCTAGTGTTCTCCTTGGCTATCCTGACCTCCCTCTCCAAATTAGCAATCTCTCTATAAAGAAAATGAGCATCAAGATCAATGCCAGCAAGAAAGATCCTCATAATGAGACTACAGGCTCCATTTCATGGAAAGATTTTGTCAGTCAGCAACATGCTAAAAATCCACAGTCCAGGCAGTACATCCCAGAGATCATTATTAAGGAGTGTGGTTAAAAACTATTTCCCTGGGAGTGATTTTGCTGCTTGGGCAAATCTCTCACAGGTGCAATCTATTAGGAAGGCCAGACTGCTTCTTATAAACAAGCAAGCCAGAATGATCCCAAGAATAGGCAATGATGTGTTGCCTTGCCAGCAGGGAAAGTCCAAGAGAAGACTGCAAATTTTAGTGGAATTAGAATCTTTGGGAAAAAAAATCTGTAGTCTATAAAGGGATTTTTGAAAAGGACTATTTATTCGGTACAAAATTGTCCAGTCTACAGAACTGGTATTCTAAGAAAGAAATGGAAATACCCAGAGAAAAACTCAAGCAACCTAACCTGGTTTTTGAATGAATGTTGCCCTCTTTTTGTACAGTATAGGTGGGACTGACAATAGATTCGTCATCTGCTGTAAAACACAATTTGCTTTGCCATAGACAATTTCAGATGCAGCAACCAACACTGATTGTTCAAGTTGAGGGACACCAGCATTTGTGATATGAGATGCAGCCCCTTTTTCTTTTTTCTTTTTCTTTTTCTTTTTTTTTTTTTTTGAAGACGATGAAAAGAATCAAAATTATAGGAACCTTCCTCACCGAAGAAGCACAGAGCCAGGTAAGTAGATATTTTTGCAAATTCTCTTAACAGAACCCTGTATTTTCTGCCTGACAATTCAACACTGATATGATCCTCTTCTCTCCTAGGAACGAGAATTCAAGATCCAGCAAGAAGGTAAGCTATGTAGTTAGTTATAACAAATTCCACAACCATTCCAAAAAGATTTTTCCTAGAAAACCTTTCAGTCTGAAATTCAAATATTCTTTGAAGTCAGTTCTTTTGCAAAATTTTCTGGTCTGTTTAATTTTTCCTGTAATACCTTAAAGTACATGTAGAATGTGGTAACTTACTCTTTTGTTTCCTTGGATAAGGAGCATTCAGTGGGATTTTTTGCTTTACCCCACTAGTCTGAGTCATTCATCTTGCCTGCCAAAATGATTACATGTCCATCAATCCAACTGCAAACCCTTTTTGAAAACTCTTTGCCACTGTTATATATGCTGAATAAATCGAAGCCAAACTATCTCAAGTATATGTTTCTGTGACAGAATAAAATGATGTCTAGGATTATAACTGTCTGTAGCTGGAACTGAGAGCTATTTCAGCATTGAGCAAATAAACCAACCAACCTTCCTATTCCTCACCTCCCTTACTAAAACCACTGAGAAGTGTGTGTAACCAGTATTTGATTTTTTTCTGCAGCATCCAGAGGAGCCTGTGGAAGCAACCACCTGAAACAATCTTCTCCACCTGTAGCCTCATGTGCCTTATCTCGGAATCACCGCGTATGGGCTTTCTTCTGGCACTGAGTCAGTCTGCGTATTGTTAAACGTTTCCTCATCTGTTTTTGGCTCCATGCTGGATTTCTCCTGGACCCCGAAAGTGGTGAATAGTTTCGAAGGAAAATAACCCCACTGAAGCAGAATACAATTTGAAGAACCCTCCACATGTTATTGCTAAGTCCGGGGAGCCTTCCTTCAGGATTAGTAGTTCCTAAATTGCTTCGATGGCCAGGGCTAGCAGTGTTCTGGGAGGCACGGCAAGTCTTAGGTGGCCTCCTTAGCTCTGGTTTTGCCTCAGAATGTTTTCACTCCTGTTTCCTCAGAGCTGTCTTTCCTCCTCAGCTGCTCTTCTTCCTCTCTTATTCACATGGTGTTGCTCTTCTGTGCAAATATACATAACTTAAATAACAGTTGCTCTGGTTCCACTTTCCACTCTTTCTATTTGAGTATTAAATTTTGCTTTATTTTTAATCAAACCACATCACATTTATTTTTGGGGTCGCAGAAGCATATTTGGCATGTTTAAGTTGCCACTGTGAGGTTCTTCTCCAAACAGAATTCAAACCATTATGTTACAATCTGTACCAGACCCTTCCTAGCAGCTGTGTTTATACAACTCCTAGTAAAATGGGCCCCTGATTAGGATTTTGAATAGTGCATTCACTGTAAAAACGGTGTTTTGAACCAGCTAAAGCTATTAAAAAAATTGGGATAATGTATGATTAAAAGTTTTGGTTTGAAGAAATGTCAGTGGCAACACCCTGCCAAATTTTAGGCCCAAAACATCATCACCAATAGTATCACAAAGATAAAGTTTACCGGAATTTAATCAGGTAAGAAAGGTTTTTCTTTTGCTTGTTTAAAAAAATAGCTAAAAAAATCATGTGACAGAGATTGAAAATTATATGTTCAGAGTAGTCACAGAAATTGGTTGAAGTTTGGTAAATTATATGAAACTGAGGACAGTAAATAGCCATTCTGTTCCTGCCGTGCCAGACAATTTCTTTCTGAGGTTGGAGAAGTGAGAGTTGGTATGCCAGCAGCAATGCCTTCTGGTGTGCAGGGAGCCCTGCAGGCTTCCAAAGTGTTAAGGTTGGGAAGAAAAGGTACCTGATCTGGGCTATTCCCCACTGCGGAGCTGGCAGCTGCATTTCCGATATTCTGGAAGTTTGGCTGCATTCTTTTTTGCTGCAGATACTGGCATTGACCAGAACCAGTAAGCGTACATTAAGGCGGGGAAACACAAGTGCCGCTTCTGCTCCATTAAACTGGAATACATGATTAAAGGACCAAAAGCTACTTCGGCTGACAAACTCCATACTTAAATGTTTTTTAAATCGTAAACTAAGAGCAAAGATTTATAAGTCTGTGTCATGATCCATAAATCTAGATCTCTTCTTGTCCTTTTACTCTAGACAAATGGCTTGTAGAGGAAATTGTAGTGGTTTGGATAAGTCTAGGTTTCAGCAGTCAGCCCTTTTAGGTCAGACGTGTAAGAAACATCTGTAATTGTTTGAGGAATTTGGCAGATGATCTTGTACTTAAATCACATTTTCCCCTTTGAAAGTTGGAAATGTCCATGTATAAATTAGACACACAAGGCATATACCTCTGCACTTGTGGAATTAGACAAGGGATCAACTTGCTGTTACCTTGCAAATCCTACTGCGAGGTAAGAGCAAGTTGATACTTTGCTGTAGTAAAAGAGACCAGCTTAAGGTTCTTTAAAACTGTGTACCTTTTTTGTGCCTCAGAATAAAATCTCATGGTTTTAAGGGGAGTTGCCATTAAATGGCAGGCTACTTCAGTGTTTAGAATTTGCCACTTGGTTTGGATTTTGACTAAGACTGAAATCAAAAGGTTCTTTGAATAAAATTACACAGACCCTCCTTTCCAGGCAGAATCGCTCTTATGTGCATAGTTGTCACATACTGGGCCTCTTGAGTCCATTTAGCATACGGTTGTGTGTAGTCTGTCCAGAATCATCTCATCTTGCAATAAGATCATGTGAATTCAAAGCATATTAAATTTAATCCTGGTTTTCAGGATTATACCCTGCAAATTTAAAATTGCAGAGTATAAGCAAGACATAATGTTCCTGACTGCTCATTATAAAAAATGAGGCCCAGCTCATTGTGAAGTAAGTCTTTGGTTCTGCCACTGAAAGCAGAATTCGGTAAACAGACTTCAGTGGGAAATTCAAGCTGATGTCTGGTGACCTTTGTCAAGCAGAATAAATGATTGCTACGTTTGCTAGAATTGTGTTAGTGCTGGATGCTTCTGGTACAGCCTGAGCAAATGAAGTTTAAAAGTCTGGCTGGCTATCAGCAAACGTTGCCTTTTGATGGGGTCTACAAATGCTGTAGCATAGACCCTCCAGGCAGGAATTTGAGCCTCTGCTTTATTTGATGCCAGATCCTTTAATAGCCTCAGAAAGTGATTTTGCTTGTGTCAGAAAAGCATGATGAAAACAGGCAAAATCCTGAATAATGTGTTAAAATTAATTCCCACGTGTCAGATTCCTGCACAGAATGTCCTTTGGTGGACACAGTAGTTGTCTGAACAACCTGAGGAAGAGGCGGTCACACAGATGCTGCATCTCTGTGTCTTCCAGCTCAGGAATGACAAAGAACAGCTGTCAAATATTTAAGCTTAGCTCAGCTCTTAGTGGATAAAGAGCCAAAACCAGGCAAGAACCCCTCCACCACCACCCCAAATAAAGACAAAATTTGCAACTACTCGTTATCTTTTTGTATGAATAACCCATGAGACCTAAAAGGCGATTCAGAGACTCATCTGTGTTCCTGACCTTGACTACTCACACTGAAATGCTGGTATGTTTACTGTGGAAGCGCCCTCGGTAGCTTTGAGCTCAAGGATGTACTGGATTTCTTCCTAGCAGCAAGCAGTGACCAGTCTTGTGTGATGCCAAGCCTTTACATATTCAGCACCCTGCTTTATTTTAAGGACAAGCTTAGTTGGTTGTCAATAGTCCTTCTGAGGCAAGAATTTTTACTGTGGGCTGATTGAGTGAGAATCACACTAGAGGGAATCAGGCTGGGAGAATTGCCTCCCTGGAGGCCATTCCTGGAACAAAAAATGCCACTACTGTCTCCAGTATGTCACTACTGTAGCACCATGGAAAACAGGCTTACTGTTTTCTTGCAACACTTTCTGCCACCTTCTTTGCTCTTGTTTTCCTTTCTGTCCTCTATACTTTTTCCTTATTGCTCTCTCTTCCACATTCAGTGTCCCCCTCTGTTTTCACTTACTCCTTTACACACTTAATCTGAGGCAGTCAGTTCTAACTGGGGTTTTTTTTGCCTTTACTCCCTGGGAAACATCTATATCTTTTCTGCTCCCTTCCCAGGGCTTTTTTGTATGCCAGCACTGGCACGTCTTAGCCAGCTTCAAGCCTCCCTGCTCCTCCAGCCAGACAAGTAGTTGATAACAACAGACGGGGCACCGGACTGCCCTCACCTGAATATCTCCCCGTTGGGATGTTCTTGGTGGCTACTGCAGCGTGGCCCAGTTTCTCTGTGTGTGCTGGGGGTGGCAGGAAGGGTTGGCATAGAAAGCACAAAGCAATCTGGCATCTTCCACAATTGCATTTATTTTCCCTATGAAGAATATAGGCTTCCTTTTCAGGAAGATTACCTGTTTGGAAGATATTTTTCACATCTCCAGGGGAATACAGTGTAATATTTCTCTTGCAAGCCTGTCCGAACTACTTCAAGAAGTTGCAGTGAGTATGTTAGAGCTGATTGGCAGTTGTCAGTCACTGGTTATACATCATCAACTTTTTTCTTAGGCAGGCTGAATTGCCTGATACAGCTCTCTGGAATGTAGCAGGGGGCAGTGCAGCATTTTCATTTAATTGCTTGTGGAGATAGCTGCAGGATTGTGGTGTCAGAAAATATTGCTAAATCTCAATGGATTTCCTGGCATTTTATTGCCACAATAAGGTCATAGTTGTCACAGTGGCTTAGTACAGCCACAGAATATATGTACAATTATTTATGTGGCCTGAAAATGTAGTGCAATAATAAAATACTCTATTTACATATCTGCAACTTGCATTTGAGTCTTCTAATGCTACTTTTGTTCATTGCTGTATTGTTTAAATTCGTGTTTCTCATATTTGATATTTATAAAGAAGTTAAGAAGAGTTGTATGCTGTCAGTCTGGTAACATTTTGCAACCAGTCTTAAATATGATCCTACTTGTGGGTTTGTGTCTCTCGGCTGTCTTTATTACCTAGGCATTTCAGTTTTGTAAATCAATATTTATGAGGAATTTGTTCCACAGTAGAAGTACCATTGCATTGTTAATACCAAGATGACAAGTGGCCTGAAAATGAGGTGTCGAGCAAACATAGGCAGTTTCCACTTGAGGTTTTTCAACTGTCCCAAAGCCCAGCCGGTCCATGTTGTAGAGCATTTGCAAGCTAAGATTAATGCAGTACAGAACTGCTGATGAATTACAGGAAAGAAGTCACTTGAGACAAAAATGAGGTTGCTGTGTCTCCACCCATCCCGTAGCAGGTCAGAAGCTACCTTTGTTTGAGAACGTGAAGCTATCTGCTTTTCTGTGTGTCATAGTTGAGATCTCCTTGCTCACTGTATGCAAAATATTAGCCTCTGGCAGGAGTGGCTTTTTCCAATAGAAATTATCTTAGTTGCACAAGTGTGAAAAATGCTTTCTTTTTATTGTGTTTTTGAAGATCCTTTTCTCATACTGTAATCTTTGTGTCTCTTCCTTTTGTCTCCAGTGAGATGTTTCAATTCAAGCATTATGATTGTCAGAAGAGCATTCACCTTGTGAGCAACATGAAGAATGCTCCAATTACCTTCTTACCTGTATCTGTGGGATTAGACCATGAACTCTTTAGCTGAAAACGTCTCTGGCAGGTTGCTCGTATGCACAGTCATTCTGGCCCGAGCAGAATTGCTTACATAAGTAAAAAAAAAACCTCAATGTGATCTTGCAATGCTATTTAGCAAACTCATAGGTACATTCATTACAGTAGAGTATTAGTGGAGGAGCTTTACTTACGCTTCTTTGTGCTTTTACTATTTCCATGTGCCATGGCCTTGGTGCCTCTCACTTCTGGCTTTGTATTTAGTAGGAGCTTTGTTTCTCTGTTGTCATACATCAGAGAATTCACTGCTTTTTCTCCCAGAACTTAAACTGGAGAGAGATTTTCAGTATGTCTTGCAGAACAGATCTGAAATCCAAACTAATCAGACTGATCTGATAAAATAGGTTTTAGAATTAATCTAACACCAATCTGCTGCTCTGTAAAAAGCATATGTAAGCAGTGTCTATTGTGTGTAGCCACAAGTTGGGGCGGGGGGGGAAGCCTACATGTAGGATGACTGCATTCTGCTACTGCAGCAGCAAAGAATTTCCTAAAAACACTGAATGCCAATATCCCAGTCCAGTGTATTAGCCTAAACTTGCTAATAATGTTTGTGCACAAACCCAGCCTCTCTGAGAAAGGAGAGAGTAAGCTGAAAATCATCCCTGGAAACCTGGAGGATTTTTAAGGTGAACAGGGAGACGAGGAAGAAAAATATGATTTTCAGGCTGTAATGAAACATGGCTTTGCAG
This sequence comes from Tringa tobata, assembly GCA_033628505.1. Lineage (NCBI taxonomy): Eukaryota > Metazoa > Chordata > Aves > Charadriiformes > Scolopacidae > Tringa > Tringa tobata. The sequence goes on from JAHREE010000285.1 coordinate 1,567,358, forward strand.
GACACAGGCATGCAAGGAGCCTGAGGGAGGAAGTGGAAGACAGAAAATTCAACGTTTTTGAACACTGACAAATCACCTGGCTTTGCTTAACGATCTGACAGCATCTTCTCACCAGCTGCATCAACATTAGGGCTATTCATCACTTTTATAGATTCATAGCATTAGGTAATACAACTTTTCTATCAACACATGATTTTTCCTGACTGGTGAACTGAAGAACAGCTTCTTATGGTTACTTCAGCAGGAAAAGTGTACAAACAAGCAGGTTGTATTCCATTTCAGATTGTGATATATGTCTCAGAACGACTTTTGTCTGCCACAGCGATTTGAAGCTTGAGGTGTTGATTCCAGAAACCGTTATTTTGCTATTCATCATCAAACGATTGGTCATATGTTTTTTCTGATCAAAATATTTGTGTCTTCACAACCCTCTTAGTGAGACTTACCAGTGTCCCCTTTGATGGCGTTTAGGAATGGCTGAAAGTAATAAAACATAAATGGAGAGGTTTTCATAAATATAGTATTTGCTTTGGGAAGCAGTGGTGTCTTTACCGTTTATTACCAGGAAGCAGCAATGTCATTACACTTGTTGGGAGACAAGCCCTATACAGCTGCTGGATGGAACTGATTTTTAGAAAGCTATTTTATAAGAAGCATCATTCATCAAACTGAGCATGCTGTTTGCTCCCAAAACTAATGGGTATACTGTAACATCAGCAACCACACTGAGATAAGAAGTTAGTTATCTGGGTTTGGACTTCTTCATATTTAAAATGTTTTTGTGTGAAGGTGTTGGTGATGGTTTTGGTGGTGATGGTACTTACATTAGTCATTCACACGATTTGCCATAGATGATAGCTTTTTGGACCAGAAAGGGCTGTGCAGTGCTTATGCTGTAAACGTTAAGAAAATACTTCATGTATAAAGTGATGAGATTTTGTGGTCGACTAAAGAATGTGTGGAAAGAGGGAAAGCAGGAGTAGAAAAGGAGGGGATTCTGGTTGCAAATAACATAGAGGCCAGATGCTGCTGTTTGTAGTATGGAGTTTCTGTCGTATTCTTCTAACACAACGATGGTGAGAAGTCATTCAGAAGTGCATTCTGATTTGACCATCCTTATGAACTTTCTTTTTTTCAGTAAGTATATTTGCATACCTGAATTTCCTTAAGGGAGACCTTCCAAGCAGAGTTTACTCTTTAACATTTGCCAGAATGAAAAAGACCGTTGTATAACTGATCACAAAAACTACAGTTTATGGTTGAGTGCAAGTATCAAAGAGGACTTTGGCATAACTAGCACAGTATCCTATGCAAATATTCATAGTTGAAAAGGAGTTAATCCCTTTCCAAAGGACCAGCACAAGTCTTTCAATGGCACATAAGCCTGCTTTCGAGGGAGCAGGTGCTTAGCAAGCCCTGAGGATTCAGATTTCAAAACAATCTGTACTCTGCATTGACACATGCAAATACTTAAAAACTAATTTTCAAACTCTTTTTCTCTTATAAATTTGCTATAAATTCTATATATAATGACTTTAGCTGTGACATGCACAAATTCTGTACGAGCAGGACTTGGACCATCTCAGTCTGAAGCTAGACAGTATCAGCTTTAAGTAGGGATAGAACAAAGCTGTAATTGATGATTGGCCAGGTCTCTTTGCCAAGCCGCTCATTTTGATCATTCATAGCAAGAGACCCTTATTTTATAAAAACCCTTTTGTTGGTGAAGACAGCAGACAGGTTCTATTCTGTCCTCTGAGAAGGTGGCACGGTGCCAGTGTCAGCAGCCAGCAATCCAAAGTGTTGCGTTTAATCACAAGATTAATTTTTTCCTTTTATTGGCTTTTTCTTTCAATATCACCAAGCATGACATGTTGTAAAACAGAAACACTAGTTGAACAAGGGTTGGCTAGCATCTCTAAGCCCCCTGGCTATGTTGATAGCAAAATGAACATTTGGCTTGATGTGCAGCCAATAGAGACTCCCAGGAAACCAAACCAGGAAAACACAGTTGTCAATGAGTGGGCCATGTGCCTGGTAAAGAATTAGGGAAGAGGAAGCAAAATGCACCTGGGTATAAGAGCTGAACTGGGGCTCATGTTCTTTTTTTTTTTCCCCTACACATTTCAAGCATCTGTGGTTTCAATAGCATGTCAAACACCTGAGTTTTCAAGCTGTAGATCCAATCTGTTAATAATGTGTGGTTACATCAGATTGTATTTATTTTAGCCTTAAACTGGCTAGAAGCTAACTGAAAGTTAGCTTCTAAAAGTAGATGGTAGTAGATCCAGATCAAGCTAAAGATTTGTACTTATCCTACTGAACATAGTGACTGCAAGTGGTTGTGCTTTGCATTGACTCATATAGGAAAAAATGTTCCCCCCCCCCCCTTTTTTTTTCAGAGGGAGGATGCTAGATTCAAAACTTTTTTTTTATCCTCGGAGTCTGCAGCAGTGACTGGTGAGCATCCCTAGTGTGCTATGCCATTGTGCAGAAATCTGGTCATAGGTAGGAGTGCTTGTGGTGCTGGAGAAAAAGGCAGGCTTAGTCTGTCAGCTCCTGTATCTGCAAATAACCAGATTCATTCATCTTCATTCAAGGGACTTCTCTGGTCTTGGAATGAAAGTTTAGCAGAGTTTGGTGTGAATGGAAAATGCAAGAGTGGATAACTCTCTGCTTGGCAAAGTAGTATATGTGAGCTTCCAGAAGTCTGCATTTTGTGGGTTATTAATATTTTTAAACTTACATGAATATATTCCCGTCTTTCTATAGTCTGTATTGTAACCTATGAATATTATGCTCCTAATGGTCTGTGCTGCCAAGGACAGGTGATAAAACCTTACTGCACATACAGGAAGATAAGTGTACCTTCAGGGTAATGTCCCTTTAAGTTTTCTGCTTGTAGGTTTGGCCTGTTTTACTGATATGCTCAGTATATCAGTAAATGGTACATGTTTGCATGTACCGTTTTCAGACAAAGTTGCATTTTATGAGCTTTTCACAATCAATAGGTAGGGCAAACAATAATCAGCTCATCTACAGTATGAGTAGTATAGCTGCTAAAAGTTCAAGGACCATTGCATGATAGAGCCAGAGGCTGGTGCAAGCTTGTCAGAGCTGGGTTCCCTTGAAAACAAAGGTTTCAGGTTGTTGCCCTGACTTGCGGTTGTTCTTAATGCCCATTTTACGGGAGCTGCCTCTGTCAATTCTTTCTTGTGCTAGAGATCCTTCTGCAATGAAACTGTTCTATGACTGATAATCTTGTGAAAAGATTTCAATAACTCAAAAGTAAAAATCCACAAATGGCTCTTGTGTTCTACGATACCCCTGTTGTATGTCACTTTTTCAACAGACACCACATGGCAGCTCTCAAGGAAGAGGCCTAATTTTTTGTTTTAGGGATTAAGCATTTAAGCCCCCATTTCTCACCCCGTGCCCACTCTCTCAAGGAGCTGAGACTTGAGGGTTGCGGGGATTAGGTATGGTTATGCATTTATGTAAATATGAAGTATTAACTAGAAATTGCAGGAGGAGACTGCAACCAAACAGCTGTCATTGCAAATTTAGTATTTATTGCAGAGTAAAACAAAATGCCTTATTGTTTAGAGCATTATTTGCCTTGGGCACTGACTTAGACTGTTGCGTTGGCTGAACAGAATTTCCTAACTCCCTTTTCCACACCACAGAAGATTAAGTAGATAACAGCAACAATTGGCTGTTTTGATCTGGCCTTGACATATGTTCCAAGCATCTACTTCATGATTCAACTGAATTATTTTTCTCTTTCATGGCTGCAGCACTTTACTTCTACTTTACCATCACTGCTGCTTATGCTCCATCAGGGGCTTCTTTCTGAACTTTCTGTCTGGTCAAAAGTGAACAATTTTAAAAGATTCCTGCTGCATAGCACGTAAATTCTTTATGCACAGGGAGTGTTCCTGACACGTTAAAAGTATGCAAAGCCTTTCAGAGTTTCAAAAAAGCTCCATTGAAGGAAACAAGCTCAAAGCAAAAGTTAGAGGAATTGCTTGAGGAAGCTTTAGTATTCTTGGTAGATAAGAGCTCAAAAAATTTGTGGTGCTACATGGTGATGGTAATGAAAGTTGGAGACAATGAACTGCAGAATATTTCTGTGAAGAACTTTCCCCTGAAACTTCACTGGCTGTTCTCATGCGCCATCCCACCGTCTGCTGGGAAAAGGCTTCTGATCAGCAATACAAGTGGGTCACATAAGTTTCCTGCATCTTTGCAGGCCCCAGGCAAGGCAGCTCTAATCAAACCTTTTTCAAAATGCTTACTTGGTGTCTGAACAGAATTTATCAGCTGGCATGGAGCACTGATTTAACTAGTTCAGTCCTTGATGCAACTGGACGTTGTAGGAAAAGCTGTCAAAGTCCTGCTTTCCTTTCCACGTGCTGCTCTGTAGAAGGGGCCATCTGCTACAGATGTTGGTGGCAGTGTTGCTGGCTGTCTTCTCCGGAAAGCACAGATTTGAGGCTACTGTCTTCCCTTTTGACCAGGGTCGAGGCAGGCTCCAGCTGGTGCTCAATTCCAGCTGTGCTGGCCAGTCGGTTTTTGATTCCCTGCACTTGGTACGACATTCCTGTTTGTGTCAGGTCTTTGTTCAGAAGGAGGGATTACACTAATACACAGGAAAATCTGGTTTTCTGTGTGCGTAGGTAGAGATGTTGGTCTATTAGTCTGTTGTTTCTAAGTGTTGTGATTTGGCTTTAATATAAATATGGAATCGTCCTGGGGCCTGACACAGTGGAGTTGCAGCTTTTGGTTACAAAAGCTTTGAAGGGTCGGAGTTCGCAGCCCCGTTAAGATAGAGCATAACTGGGAGTGTCTGGAAGCTGAGCACGTGTCTTCATTTGAACCATTTTCTTCTCACACAGTTGCGATGGTAGGAGATGAGGTAGCACTAAATGATTATAATACCAACAGCGCTGTGTTTCTTTATGCTTATTTTAGTTCCTGTGTTGTATCTCAGCAATCTGCAAACGCTGCAGGCACCACTGCTTTCATTGTTTCAAACAATGGTGTTTCAACACGCAGAACCACCCGGTGACTGAGAATTATGAAGAATGTTCCTCAGTGTGGAAGGTGCTGAGCAGCTAACTAGTAGACTTGCTTCAGTTACTGAACTTCAGATACTGAAGTGAACTGGCTGGATGGGCATCTGCATCTGCATTGCAGATTTGCTCTGATCTAGTAGATCGATGTTGGGCTTGGCTATGCTAATGCAATTTTTCTACCAGACTGCAGCTAATTACCCAGTACTGGCAGCATGCACTGGGAAGGTTGTATCCACTCTGCAGAAAGGGGAGGCTGAAGGAGCAAACCATTTCAAGGTGACTGTCAAGTCCAGCCTCCACTTGTGAGTGGTATGATACAGGAAAGTTCATATAGCCCTGGAGACAACTTTGCAACAACTGATTGACTAAAATGTAACAGTGTGGAAACTGAAAATTGAGGGGAAGTAACACATTATTACGGTGCTTTGTGGTTGCCTTTCACTGAATATACAGAAAATGCCATCGTAAAAGACAAACGTAAAACTTGCCTTTTCTTTTTACTAGAAAAAAGACTTTGTGCCTACTGAAAAATCCAGAAACTTCTAAAATTCAGAACGTGCCAGACAAATAATGAGCAAATGAATATGTGTTTTCTGAAAACCTTTTTTGATCCAGAGGACACAGTTCTTATTTTGCCTTTGCCTTCCCTTACTTCTGTGGAGTCACTCTGTAGTTAGAGTAGATGTCAAGCCAAACACAACTGCTTGTAATATTGTTTGCCCACAAAGCAAGGTGTGGTGTTAGAAGTAGCTTTCAACACAAAAGCAAATGACAAACAATAGATTTCACTAATAAAAAAAAAAAAGTTGTGTTGGTTTGTTCAGCCAACAACTTTACTAGTTTAAAAGAAAATAATGCCCGGACAAACCATGTTCTTTTCAATAGAGGTTATCCAACAAATCTTTCACACTTTTATCAGTCTGCAAATCAACTTGACACAGTCATTGATTCCTAAAATTTTAGATCAAGTGGTAACTGCTGGACTCAAACTCATTTAGGACCCACTAGCAGAGCCACATGGGGCTGGCACTTTCACCATTTAACACGGCTCTGTGAGGCAGCTGCAGATCATTTACTCTGTCTCCTGAGTCACAGTTTAGGAACCCTTAATCCAAAACAAATGCTGTAAATCGTCCCCTGTGGACCCAGCGGAGTCATCCAAGCTGAAGACGGATGGGAAATTACAGCAATTTGCAAGAGACGTGTTTCAGAGAGGTTCTGTTTTTCATGATTTGTACTCCTGACTCGGGGAGGGGGAGCTGGAGATTTAATTCTCTTGCAGACAACTGCTCAGAGCCTGTGCACAGGGTCCCGCTGGAGTTACCCGAATGCAGTGGTATGTGTGCATCATGGGGTGGTGGAAAAACAAGTCACGCATTCTCTAGCCTGTCACCACGGGTTTTCTTCCTGTTTGAAGGGAGCCGAGCACTTTAAGTTCTTTTCTTTGTCGCTGGTTGTGCTGTCGTAAATGAACAACGCAAGATTATATGTAATTTGAACAATTCAATGCCTGTGTGTTTGTGAAGGCGAGTGTTCGGAGTAGAGTTGAACACGAAGGAAACAAAATCTTGGTAGAAAGTGAATCTGTTTCTCCTTGCCTGCTCCTCCCCTCTGCTGCCCAGGCAGCCTTTCTGCCAGAAGTGCACACCCAGACTGACTTTTAAGAAGGGCGCAGCTTTGCTGAAGTGGTTTAACTGCACAGATGCTGCACTGTTCCTCAGCCCCTTGTGCACTGCATCCTGGCTCCTTGAAGGGAGGAAGGAGCCAGGTTCAGGGAGGGGTGGTAGAGAGGCTTTTTCTAGGTCTATTAAGATATTCTGGATTCCCTTTAACCCCTTCCTTGTATTCCTGGCACAGGTTGTGAAGTATTTAAAACATTTCCAGGTCAAGGCTGGGTTCTGCTGTCTTGGCATCTGTTACTATTCTGAATGAGGATACTTACATTTTCTTGCTGGCTGTGTTCACTGTGTCTTTAGCATAACCGTATCATTATCCCTAGCCTTTTTTCTCCCCAACATTCACAAAAAGTCCTTGAGAAACTAAATCCATGGTTTTGTGAATTCAAGAGGAGCAAGGGATACTAAAGGAGCTGCTCTGTATCATTTACTAAAGACACGAGGCAGATGTGTTTTCTCATCTTGCACAGTTAAGACAACCAACATGGAGCTTTTACTTTTATTTTTAATAACCTTTTGAGGGAAGGCTATTTTCTATATAGCCTTTGCAAGCAAGGAGTTTTGCAATTCAGAAAGACTAACAAGTCTCAAGTATTTATTAATTCAGCAAAGATGATTGCTTTTGTTTGTGGCTGGAAGGGATTAATTCAAACCACAACCTCCAGATGTTCCAGGGACTGTGGTTTGCCTTGAGCTGTCATGGGGAGGGAGAAGAGAGAATATGATGCTTTAGAAAGTAAATACAGAGTTAAAGTGCCTGTGTGGGCAGTGCTCCATTTTGAGAGAAAAGGCAGGATCCAAACAGTCTTTTGTTTAAATATAAAAAAGCAAAGCAAAGCACCATGAAAAGCAAACAGATTTATTAACTTGTCAATGACTTGATTGATCTGGTATTGTAAAAAAAAAAAAAAAATCCCTGCTGATATCTGTTTTTAATGTTGAACAGCAAATGTTGAAGAGCTGATAAAATGAGTGTGCCATTCATGCCAGAGGAACGAACAGTGTAAAGGGTTCTTTTCCTAACTGTAGTGTATGGAAACAGGTCTGTGAGTGTGTCAGAAAATTAGGTATAAACATCACAAGTGAGAAGCTTTGGGAGGGCTGCCGTGATAGAAGGTGAGGAAGAGGATGGGCTCCACTCCATGCCTGACCTGCAGCAGTGTAAATCTCTTGATTTAAGAAGAGTCTGTTGCTGGTAATCACTGATTTCAGCCATTCTTGCAGTAAATCTTTGTCTATCCTTAGTTGGTGAACTTCTCTTGAGACTGGTTATAACACTTCCCAATTAATTTTTTATTGACATGTCTTTGTATTCTTTTAAAAGGCAAACTTCCCAACACTGCTGAGGGGTGCAGTTAATGTTAAAGGTGAAGTGTTTCCAGAGTAAAAAATTTGCTGAATTGTGGAATATATAGGCAAACTGGTGAAAAAATAACCCTTGACCACATCGCTTACTCTAACTGCTTGACTATACTCTTTCAGGTAAATAAAAAAGAGCCTTTATTCAGTCCAGTAGGTGAGTGAAAAAATATTTTTTATAGGATTCAAATGTGCATCCTGGAATTAAGACATGAAAAATGGACTTCTTTGGCTCTGAAAAAAAAATTGTTTTTCATATTCACCAAAGGGCACTTCAAGGATTTAACTTTCCAGAACATGGTTCATTTTTACCGTGTTATTGCCCTTTGGAGTCAGATACAGTGTACTACATTTTGAAAAGTTATGAGTTTCCTTCAAAGTTTTCTTCAGAATATGAATTGTAGCTCTGTGCTTGGATTTTCCAGTAGTCACACCAAAAATTTTGACAGTACCATGTGAGACCAGGAAGATTGGAAATGTTTGTGTTACAGAACAACTGTATAAAATAGCTTCAGAGAAGGGCTGTAGTGACTAGGATACTCTGATTTATTTTTTTTTTAATTTATTCCCACCCCCTTCAAATCAAAGGGGACAAAGGCACAATTCTAACTTTGTAGGCTTTGCTTATGTCTCTATGGCTGTCCTGTGACGTGCAGGTCCATGCTTCCCCTAACCAGGAATGTAAAGGAAAGTAAGGTATCCCGGAGTTTAAGATGTTTTCTAGTATAAGCTAAAACTAGTTTGCTTGTGGCATATGATTTTCAGGAAATATTTGAGGGAGGAAGGACAGAAGGGATAAGGGGTTCATTCAGAAAAACTGAACAGTAAATTATTTTCATTACACCGTGACAGCTGTTCAGCAAGAAGTAAATGTTTATATTTTTTCTGAGAAACAGAATGGTGATCCGTACTCTTTAAATTAAATCAAGGGGAAAAAAGCATGAATTATGAACTTCAGCAAAGTTCAGGAGCAACTGGGTATTTAAAAAAGTATGCATGTTAATGCTGACTGTTGCTATTGGAAGCAATGGTAGAACTCCACAGACAAAACATCCAAAAGTTCAGGTCTGTATCCAAACCTCTTGCTTGAAAGTTTGGCATGGTAATTCCTCAACAGTTAAATCATAAGATGCTTGACGCTTCTCATTCTCGTCCCAGCTGGGAATCTGGAAAGTGTAATGCTTAAGCTGAATATTCACTTTGATTCTTGGAAATGGGAACAAGTTCCATCAAGAAACTGTTTCTTTTTTATTTTTCTTTTTTTTCCCCCTCAATTGCTTTGCCTATTGCATATCGTTAGCAGATGGTGACACATACGCCATTTCCATAGTTTTCTATTTTGGTACAGGAGCCGCTGATTGTCCCATTTTGACTCAGGATTGTATTAAGCTTTGTTAATGCATGTCAGGTAATTACAATCCTGGCTTATGTTTCTGAATTATGGCCACAGAGTTGGAAGATTTTCAGTTCATCATACCCAGAGCGTAATTGTACCTTTTCTGATAACTTTGTGGGTCTTCCAAAAAAACCACACCCCAAAATCACAAAACCCATAGGCTGAATTCACCCCCGTAGTGAATACTGAGGTATTAGCAGGGAGATCAGCTACCCTGTGTCCACTGCAGTATGTGAGCAGGCTGCTCTCCATCTTTAAAAATGATGGGTTTGGAGTAGAGCAGCTAATACAGCAGTAAAGCAATGACACTGTCCCCTGCCCTCATGGCTACGGGTGAGATCCCTGCCTTGTTGCACTTCAGAGTGGAATCATTGGCAAGAAGCAAATCTATATACCAGGCTGAATCCCATTTCCCTGTCTCTGTAATTAAGATGCTATCATCTCTTAAGCTGTTTTCTAAGCAAAGTAATTTTGTTTTCTGTCAACCTGAATTGAATACCTGTGCACCAAACAAATATTGGAAGACTCCCTTCGTATTTTGTCCAAGCTGACAGAAACATTTAGACCTAAGATGGTGATGCTACGTTTCATCATTTAAATAAAAATTATGACTGTTAATGTGACTGTTTCAATGGATTGTTTTAGGTTTTTATTGTTCCCCAAAAGCATTTTTGATTTTGATAGGTTCTGGAATAAGATTTTACCTGCAGAAGCAGCTGCCTCCAGAACCCTGCCCTAATCCTATTAGATGGCAAGCAAAGGTGTTGCAGTCGTTGGCGTGCAGGCAGGGGAGGCTTGGGACTTGGGTTTGATTTGTGCTGTTAAAATTGGAAATGCTTAATCTAAGCCAGGGTCACAGTCATTTAATAGTTTGAGAAAACCGTGGCTGTGCTTCTGCCTACTTGCTCTTTGTGGTATCTGTTGAGAGTGTGCATGGGAACAGCTGTGAATCTCCTGCATGTCTCCCCTTTGCCTTTGAGCCTGGGATAACTGTCTGCAGATCTGCCCATGAGCTGCGAGACCCTGGGAGGCACTTGAGAATACCTTTGCGTTGCCACACACCAGAATTAAAGCGGCAATAGCACCGTGTTCCTCTGCTGTATGAGGCTGTATATGTCACCGTGCAGTCATTCCATTTAACAACAGGATGGAGTGAGAAAAGAGGAAATAGAGCCTGAAAATTATTGAGTGATTTCTCTGTGAGGCTCAAGGAAACGAGAATAGCTCCATAAAGGGAAAGAAAAGACAGATTTCTAGTAAAGATGTTCAGAAAAAAGGCTGTTGTGACCCTGCTGCTGCATGGGGGTGTCCCTTCCCAAAACTAGAAAGGGGAATGAAGATGATGATGCTATTGGGGAGGGGTAGAGATAATGCAAACAAGCTGAAGTTCGATGCATTTCTTGTTTTGATGAATGCAAATGGAGGAATGCATTTAGTTTTGTAACATTTCCACCGGGTGAAGCAGCGTTGTTGCATTTTATTACTGTTATTGCACCCTTGGTTTTGTTTTGAACTGCATACATCTCTTGCAATGTAATCTTACATGTTTGCTTGCTGGCTTGTGTGTCCCACTACCCTCTGCTGGAAGAAATGAGGATTTTTAAGCTGTGGCCTTGTGCCCCAGAATGGGCCCAGTCCTCCAGCAGAAATGGGCTGTGAACTGGTTTGGGAGGCCTCCAATTCCGCCCTGCTGTTGCTGGCATCCATCCTGCAGAGATGAGAACTGCTGTGTCGAATGGTGCTTGGTTTCAGAAGAGAGCATGGCTGTGCACATGGGCTCTGTGGTAGCAGGGTGCTGAATTGGATGACGTGTCCTATTCTGTTTTGTTACCTTGGCCATAGTTGTTAGGTCTGTTCCAGCTTATGATTAAAGGTGTTGCCAGAATAGACTGAATCACTGATGATTCTCCTCTGATGTCCTGTCTCGAGAGGTGGCTGGTACCAGCTGGTGGCTTGAGAAGGGGTAAAATGTCCCAAAGCAGGTGGGCACAGGGACATGTTTTTTCCCAAATGCAAAGTTCGTTTTACAGGTTTAAACATGAAGGTCTCTTGCATTTTTCTGTTCTTTAATCTCAGCTAAAGTAATTTTTATTTGGTTTTATTCTGCTTAAAATCTTAATATATTAAGGCCCCCTTATACCAGCTATGCAAGTGTTCTTTTTCAATGTAGGGAGAAAAAGGTATATAAATGTCATGCTCCCAGTTCAGGTTTCGATAAAACCCCTTCAGGAAGGTATTCCAGAGGGAAATTAAAGATGGGATACTAAGAGAGGCTTTTGTTTTATTATTATATATTTGCTCCAGTACCCGATATATGAGAATGTTTACACTTTCTACACTATCTTCTGCATCTATTTGCAATAGAGGTTCCTCTATCTCTTTGTTTCGTTCATCGCTACTGTGAAATATGAAATCCCTTATCTTTCTGGTTCATAGAGGGAAAGCTTTCAGTAACTGCAGTAGTTTTACTGCATATGTGTCTAGAAATCTCCAAACAAGAGAGGTCAGATTAGGACTGGCTTCCTTTCGTTGCATAAGTGAGCTATTGCACAGATAAAAGAAGTTGCGGAGCAGCTCTGAAGCATGTTATTCAGGCCATGGACAGGTATTGTTTCCATATTTCAAAGGCAATACATGATCCAGACAAGTCTGTGAGAACCTCTGGTCTTAATTAGTTGTAAATTTCATGAAAAGTTCTCTCAAGTCGTGGAAGAAATTTAACTGTTATTACCAGCCTCACAGGATTTTCCTTCTCCTTTGTACAAGTCTCTGTAGTTGCCCCAGCACTGCAGAGCGCAGCCAGCAGATTTGTCAGAGCTGGCTGGATATCGGGGTGCTTGCCCTCCCCGAACACCTGAACTGAGGTGGCAGTGTCAGACCTTGCCTGCAGCTGCATGGTCCTTCTCATCCTTCCAGCTCAGGCCAGGTGATGTCCCTGACAGGGCCGGCTGGCATCTCACTGCCGGTTCATGGAGCAAGTGGCACACGTGGTAGAGAGATAAGGTCCTCCAATAAGATATTCCCTGCTGGTATCCACTACCCCAAGCAGCCCCTTCAGCTCTTCTCAATGCAGTGTTTTAACAAGGCAGCTTGCTCTCTGGTGCAGACCTGTGACAGGCACCTTGGCACCCAGGCTGTCTGGGATTGAGCTCAGACACCTGGGCTGTCTCCACTGGTGTCCTTTGCTTTTCTTCTTTTTCCCTGCATCTTGCAAAGCGCATGATGTTACCAGATTCTCTGCTGATCCATTGAGGATGTGATCACAGAGTTCAGAGCTCATATTGAATGTTTCTTAGGCATATTGGCTCATTGTTAATTTAAGTGGCACACACTTTAATCTAATAGATGCTGTCTTTTAGTTAAGTAATTTCTCCAGTAGCTGTAAAGGGATGGTATCTTGTGAAATTTAATTTCTTTCTACTGAAGCTCATATGGAAAAGGAATATCTAAAACGTCAAATTAACTCTTCAATGAGGGTAATATAGACTGTATCCTTTCACTGATGTCACCATCCCTCTCCTTATCTCATAACATTTCTACCACTATCTCATGAATTCAAATGCTGAATGTGTACTAGATGTGTTTTGCCAGTATGTGGTTGGGGAATACAGTGAGCAAAGTCTGTACAAATCCTTCTGTGCCAGTAGCTGGGATCACCTCAAGTGTGTCTGAATTAGGCTGCTGATAATTTGAATTTATTTTAAAAAGCAGCTCTGTAGGAGCAGCTCACCTCACCTTTCTGCGTTGCCAGTGGATTCATGTGTGTATTGACAAGGATGAGAACAATAGGGAAACCACTGGAGAACAGCCTTTGGTTGTTCCCTGGAGAAGGAGAACAGGGAGGAGTTATCCCATGCATCTTTTCCATCAGAGGGGCACGGGGTATGGCAAGTGTGATTTCATCAGTCCAACAAGAACTTGGGTTACAGATTGCTGAGAGGTCTGGAAGATCATAAGGGTCACTAGTGGTATAAAAACCAAATAAGTTTTGTTCTTAATTACTCAAGGAAATGGGACTCTGGTAGACTCAATGTAAGGGACTGTCTCTTTTTAGCACTGCTGTAGGTAGATATTTTATTAATCTAATAATTCTCATGTTTACAAATTAGAAGCACAAGTTTGCTTTTCACATGGCGTCTTCAAAAATGCTCAGAAAATCTCAGCTTGTGTAGTGTGTGTATCACTTTCAGACACAGGGAAGTATCTTTCGACCTCCCTGGGCAGCTGGACTGCGATTGTTGCTGGAAATGGTGCACATGGGGGCACAGACTGAGGGCAGTGCAGCCACATGCATTGAGAACTTGGCTGTGTTACGAGTTATTGGTTCATACAGCATCTTTTGGAGGTAATTCTCCAATTTCCCATTTAGCAAGGTTTCTGTGGCTTGATAATTCCCTTGAGTGAGTTTTGGAATGGGCTGGAAGTCATTCAGTTGTTGCAATACAGAGATACTGGTGGCCAGCCATTTGCAGACAGAACTGCAAAGGAATGCTACTGGGCAACAGTTCCTTCTTTTTCTAATCAAATGGATTTAAAACTTTCAGTGTGACAGGGCAACTAGTGTCTCTCCTGCTGTGGTTATTTTGCAGTGACTCCTTACTGTCCTCCTGTTCTGTTGTGACCCAAATACCAGCTGTACATTCAGCTCTCTACTAGCTGCTGGAAAAAATGGGGTTTGGTTCCAGCTGCTCAGCATGGTACTGATAAAAGGTTGGTGCATATCTGCAAAGCCCTGGATTACAATCATCCTTGCCTCTTCCAGCTTGTGTGGCATTTTTAGGCTTTGCAAAGTCCAGGGCTGAGAACACAAACCCTGTTCATATAAGGGGTTTGTCTCTGGGTCTTCATATAAGGGGGTTTGTCTCTGGGTCTGTAACCTGGGCTCAGGTTTGCCCGTGCACTGACAATTGGCTCCTTTCCATGGGGCACCAGAGGGTTTACTGCTGCTCAGGGTGACTCTGCTTGCAGCCCATTAAACGCATGAAGTGCCATGAACACCTACTGTTTCACTTTGATGTGAACATTATCCTTCTAATATAAAAATGTTATTGTGTACTCTGAAATCCAGCCTGTATATACCCTAGAATCAATGCACAATGGATGCCTTCAATTTGAGGTGCAAATAAAAAGCTGGGCATTTCAAGTGATGCTACACTATTATAGCATATTGCTTTACAAGTACATCAAAACAAAAACTGCTCTGCACTTTCATATGTATCAGTCAGTAAGTGCTAACCAGTGCTGTGTAAACCCTTAATTCACTGCAGGACAACACAAATTTCAAAGCACTGTATAGAGCATGATTTTGCTGTTTTGATCTGTATTTACAAATGAGCCTAGCCCCTGCCTGCCCAAGCCCTGCTGCTGCGAGCAACTGAATGCAGTTCCTGGCAGTAACCTGTGCCTTTTCTACTTTCATGGGTGCTCTACCAGATTTCCAGGCTCCCAGCAGCTAATGAGCATGCAGAGAACATCATGTGTGTTGTGTCCAGTCCTGGTCACCATGCGCACGATGTAAAGTCACATTGTGCCTGTAGCTCTGAAGAGTATGTGCTGCCCATTGGCTGCAGGGTCAATTTGTGCCTGTGTAATAGGTCTGGGAGGGCTCAGTGGCTTCTGAAGTTGAGCATGATGATGGATACGTTTACTCCTGTGGTTGTCTCACTCAGAATTGGTTATTGGTATTCTCATTCCTTCTCTGTATTTCTCCCATATCATTTCACATCACAATAGTATCTTTTCTCAGTCTTGGAGACTGTTTTAAAAGGGAGGAAGGGAATGTGCTCCACAGCTTTTGAGCAGCTTTGTGAAAAGGGCAGAGCGTATTTTACTTTAGGATGATGTACAGCCCAGGTAAGATTTTTCACCAAGGACCATTATATCTCAAGTTGACTTTTTAATTGATTTAGCTCCTCTCATCTGTACATTGCCAGACATGAACCACTAGCCTTTGGACTGAGTCCAGGAAAGTCCACTGAAACCCCCTCAACTCTTGTTAAACCTGAGTGAATTTCAGCCCAGCACATTTCTTGTGAATAATTAAACACAGTTAAGCAGGTGATGGATTTAAACCTCTGTCTCTAGTGTTCAGCTATGTTTCAATTAGGAAGGTGGCTCATGAAATTCCTGGGAGTTTTGGTAGTAGGCTTGGGGGGGGATTTTTTGCCTCTTGTGATGGATAACTGCACCTGGAAACCTAGGGTAAACGTTTTGATATCTCCCACTTATCACCAGCATGAGCTGCTCTGTGTGGTACTCAGCTCTAATCAGTTTCTCAGTAGTAAATTCTCCAGTATTTACTTCTGCTTTTCCCATTTTTATGTAACATTCAGAGTTGTTATCCTTTACTTTGATATCACTTTCTATCAGTAGAACTGCTGTACTCACAGTGAGTGTGTAGTGCTATAGCAACAATATATTATCTGCAGTCTTGCCAATGAGTAAGATATGGTGCAGAAATTAGTTCATTTATCAAAATCTGATGTGGCAGAGCTGAGCAAAGGACCTGACTATCCTGAACCTCCTGCTATTTTCACAAGACCTGCTGGTCTGTTTCACGTTGGTTGTGACACTCAGATACATTTTCTCCTGACTGTTTCCAGTGATGCCTTGTTAAACCTACAGATGTCTTAGCACCTTGGAAAATATTTTTAGATGTACAGTCATCTCCAAGCTATCTTTGGTAGTGACAAAAAATGGAAAATGAGCATTTTTTTTTTTTCTTTTCTTACTATTTCAGAAAGGTACTTTTCTGTGATTTCAGGGTAGGAAAGAGCATATAAATGGAAAAATCTCACTCAGACTGGGATATCTCAGAAATATGTTAGATACTCACTGCTAAAAACCGAGAGCTCTGCCCTTCTCTGCAAGCCGTGCCTTGTGATTTGTGCACAAATAAGTGGTTTTTTGCATATCAGCCATCTGTTTGAGACCGAGGGGAAGGATGTGTGGTAATCTCAGATCAAATATTAGGTGCAGCCGAACAGCCAAATAGACAATCCCTGGTGTCTTCTTATTAGGTGTGGGTAAGTATCCAGAGTTTGGGTGCCTGTCTGTACTTTTGAGGTTCCCACATCTTCTCTGTGCAGTACACAACTAGATTTCACTGGTTTTTTGTTAGAAAGGGAAGGGTAGTAGCCTCCTGCTCCATGTTCTGCTCCTCGTCTCTGTCCTCCAGGCACCCAGCACCCCGAGGGAGCCTGTGTGCACATGTGCTTGTTGTGTTCCAAGCAGGCTGTAAAATGAACCACTGGCCTTGTTTACTAGGTAAATCACAGACACATCCTCACACAACAGCCTGTCACCAGGAGTGGTGTGCCTCACCTCTACAGTTCAGGAAAGGGTGGTGGGTGCCCGGCACTGGGCTCCAGGGAAGTGAACACCAGGGCCACCAGCCTGTCCCTAACGGAGATGCTTTGAGATTTGCAAAATCAAAGGTGATCCCTTCTCTGTCCCGCAGTGGGGAAGATGGTCTGTCAGTAGTTCATGTCTCATTTGCAAAAGGCCTCACTGGGGCAAAGGGGAGAAGCAGATGGCTTTCAGTCACTTTGCACACCAATGTCAGAGCCAAGACTAAAACTCGGTCCTTGAAATCCCAGGCTCCATCCTCTATGGCCTGCTGCCTCTCTGAGCATGTGTAAGGTTTTAATAAAAACACCAAAATTTAATTTAGAGCAGGATTCAAGAAAACAGTCCTATTCAATTACTTAATTATAGGTGAACTATAATTATAAGACACAACCATGTCTTCCTACAAAGCACCAAGTAAAAAAGCAGAAAGGATGTATTTGTTGTTTAATTTAGCAGAGGAAGGCAGCTGATGATGCGTAAGTCTGTCTGACACCTAGCAAGTTGTGTGATCCCATTTGTTAATCTTTTTAACTTTCCATTTTATTAGGATAGAGTTTCAAGAGCAAATAGAATAAATGAGATTAAATCTGTCACCCTGAATTACTCTCCTCTGAGTTACGAGCAGAGTCACTCTATGTTGGAGAAGTACAATTATGAGGAAAATGCTGCCTGTGTAATTGTGTGCTTCGTTCAGAAGAATGTGAGATCCATAATTATCTCTAGTATGCCATGGTTGCATGTACTGGCTCTTAATTTCTGCAGTAAACAAAACCATTGAAGGTTTTTCTCCTGAGCAGTTCTTGATGTAGCATGGCTGGTACCCACAACAGCAGCAATACTATCCCTCAGGTCTCCTGAGGGATCCAAACTAACTTGGAATAGAGCACTCGTACGTTTATTTTCACATCTACCTTGAACTTAAATGTTGATTGTACATTGATGAATAATGGCCATGGGGAAGAGAGAGTCTTCTGAGCTGTAGCTAGGCCAGGTCAAACATGTCTAGCTGCTTATGCAAAAAGCAAATCATAGCACATCTGTGCTTACGTGATGTAGTCCAAGGATATTGCCTTTGACCTCTGCAATGACCATGATTCTGCAGGTGCTCCTGCAAACAGAAAAGATGCAGCTTTCTTTGACAATAATTAATCTGTAATAGAAAAGTTCTGCGTTAGGACTTGTGTTTTTGCTCCTAGATGTCAGTGTACATCAGAAATCTTGGGATTTAGTTTTTTTCTCAGAAAAATCTGGTGTTGGTGCTCCATTAGGGGACTATGCACTGCTCTTTCTCTACTTAATTTATATGACCCTGTAGAATTTGTGGTAACCTTAGCGCTACATAATTCCCCTGTGAGATGAGTTGAAGACAGGAAGATTGTAGTCTCTTGAAATTTTGGGTTCAGCAACCAAAGAAAGCTTTGAATCTGTGTGGTGGTTATCTAGGTTCATAATAATTTCTGTTAGAAAAAGCAAATAAAAAGTTCAGCTAGATTTGTACCATAGATTGGTGTTATTGCTGCTGGAAGATGATCTCCTAGAGAGAGGATGTGTACAGAGTCAAAAGAAATGTGCTACAAGTCCTGTTCATACATTTCTGTAGCTTCCCTCTCTAGCAGAGAGTGCAGAGGGTCAGAAGCCAGACTTTTGCATGATGAAACAACCTACCAGACTCGGATTAGAATTTTTTACTTTGTCTAAAATGAAGCGTGCATTAGGGGAGAGGGACATGGAGGATGCATCATTTTGGGGGAACCTAGTAGCAATTTTATTTTCTTTTTCAGACCTTTTTACAATTATGAGCCAGGACTTGATCTCCACGTCTGTTTTTATCGGTCAGTCTAGTTTACAAATGAGGCCCCTTTTGTCCCATCTAATTTTATGTAATCTGTGATGCTGCATAAAGATTCTGGGAAGAAAAAACAGAAGGACTGTGAACAGACCTTCTGGCTAATATGTACAATGACTCACTCTATCCTTTATTTCAACTTCCGTGAAGTATTTTCAGATACACTATTTACCCATTAAATGAACTGTTTAGTTTAGCTTATGGCTAAAGCTTTTCCTAGTATTTTGATGTATTGTTGGGAACATGACGAAGTAAATCACAAAAGAGAATGTTAACAAATGCTTACATTAATCATCTGAGGCAATCTCTCTCATTATAATCTTGTTCGGAGTAACTAGTTATCTGCAAGAAAGAGTTTCCTGTCCCTTGATTTGCCAACTTGCTTGACTTTATTGCCAAGGAAATTTCTCCTCCATGCTTGACAAGCAGTGGGTAACATAATAATCATTCTCTGTGTAGGAAGTTACTTCATGGGAAGAAATGAAGCCAGCCATGTCCATTGCTGAATCTAATTTTACTACAATTTAGAGGGAAGAACCCTTCCCTGGGCACAGTTCATTCTATAAGTGCTTATTTCAGGATTTCTTCTTGCTTTCCTCCAAAGGACCTGGCAGAAGCTGTTGTTAGTGACAGGCCTGCAGCTTGCTTGGCAAGGTCACTGTGGCACATTTCATGGCAAATGAGAAACTTCTGCCTTGCCTTGGTTTTCGGTTATCAGCAGCTGCTTTCAAGAAAGCTGATCATGGCAGCAAGTCAGTGTGACCTACCTGCACGTTGAAACTCCACCTCTTAGTGAACGTAAGGGTCTTAGGGTACTTCATGGAGTCAAGCTCTGTTCAGCTGGGTCTGTCTGAGGTAGCACATCAGCTTTCTCTTCTACAAGACCCACTCCTTTACCCAAGCTCCACAACCACCCAAATGAGATCCTGAATGCAAGAGAAACACAGGGAAATTCAGCTGTCTTCCACTGAGCTCTCAGCCCTTTTCTGTTTTCTTAATAGGTGTTAATTTCCTGGGCTTTTCCCTGCTTAAGAGCAGTCCCAGGAGAAACCCCATGCTTCTGCTCGCCCCCTGTGGGCTGTAGCAAAACATCCTTACTCAAGTAAGATTTATTTTTGCCTTCTCCCCTACTCAGCCTGGAGGTTTGGTCCCAGCCACAGACATATCTTGCTCTCGGCTTTACAGTTCATTCACCCCGAGTGGGATTTGTCCATCTTTTACTCGCTCCAGGCCAAACTGATTGAAGCACACACATGGAAAGGTCCTTTGAAGAGGAGTTTTCAGCAATGCAGCATTAAAAGCCTGACTGTGAGGAGGAGGGGAGCACAAAACAATCTCTTCCTGCCTGCTCACAAAGAAATAGGAGGAGAAAACATGGTACTCCTCTAATGCTGGCCACAAGAGCGTGTTTAACGGTGTCTCTTCAAGGTCAATATCACCATTCTCAGCTGTGCAGAACAGCATATGGGTAGCAAAACCAGCGCAAATTAGATTTGGGAGAAGGCTGGTTGGTTGTTGCTGTTTTTTTCTTTCTCTCCACAGGCTTCAGCCTGGCAGACAATCAGATTCAACCACAAATGTAATTCAGGCAAAATACAATTCGGAATATGTGGGCCAATGTACGAATTATGCTAATGGTGGCAAGGTATTGCTGGTGTCTGCTCAGCAGCTTTGGAGGAGTCCCGGGCTGTCAAGGCAGGTGGAAATGTAATGAGCCACTCAGTCGGGGGTCTTACTTTTTCCAGAGAGATTCTTTGTCCCACTTTTTTGCTTATTTATACTTGCAAGATTCATGAGCTTGATCAGATTTTCCCCCTCAGCAGCCCTCTAACACTAAACCTCTTTATGCAGAACAGAGAAGCAGATTCAGTCTAGTGTTTAGAGATAAGCTGTCAAGAGGTTGTAGAGGACTGAGTGAATGAATGATGCTTTTTATTGGGTGAAGTTGCCTGTAAGACAGGCTGTTTTCTGCCTTGGTCCTGCCCTGCTCTGCTGGTGGGAAGTGTTCTTTGCAGCTAGAACAGTTTTCCTATAGCTAACAAGCATTTCTCCATCCTCTTTCCAAAGTCTCCTATTTTTTCTCCTTTACTCTTTATCTTCAGTTCCCCTCAGTGACGTTCGCCGGATAGGCAGCAAGCCTTTCTGGTGTTTCTGGGAAGTGCTCACGTGACAGGTGCCATTTACTTTCTTTTCCATATTACATTCTTACATTCTGCTGACACCTGCAGAGCCCAGGGAGAGGTTTTGCATTGTTGGTTTGGAGTGTTATTTGGTGCTGAAAACCACTCAGGGAAGTGTAGTGAGAAGTGAGTGTGCTTCTCTTTGTACCCGCTATGGATATCAGTGGTTTAAGAATCCTGTTCTGCTTTGCACCAGTGAAAATTGAAAGTAACGCCAACTGCAGCAAGGCCATACAGAAGGTAAACAGAAATGCAACAATGCAACAAAGGTTTTACACAGAGAAGCAAAATGCCAGGTTGCAAATAAGGCAATAGGGTTGCAAAGCCCTATGAGCCACGTGAACAATTGCTTTCTGTGCTATGGAACAAAGCAGCTTTTGAAAGGGTGTCTGCAGTGTACTTTAGCACTGAAACTGGCTGTATGGAAACTTCTGCTGTTAAATTGCAAATTCAGCCTTGCTGCATGGCTGGTGGGGAGGGGATGAGACTACTGCTCTGTGTGATGATGGTGAATGGGAAGAAACTATGTGTTAGAGCTGAAAGAGCCCTTACCTGTAACTTGTCTTCTTTACAGGTGCCCCTGGTTGACAAAAGCCATCTCCCCAGCAATCCCAGTGTACAATGGGCTCGTGTTCTTGTTTGTACTGGCAAACTTCAGCATGGCAACTTTCATGGACCCTGGAGTTTTCCCACGAGGTAACAGAGAATGGGACTGTTGTTGGGGGGCATTTGAAAACCCAAGCCAAAGGAGGTGTCAGGTATCCAAATACAGTGTTTGCTGACTGATGTCCTTTTTTTCTGATAGTCTTTCTTATATACTTTGTTTATTTATTTGTTGTACTCAGCTGGCAGTAGAGGTGGGATGTTAGTGAAATACTGGATACCCTCCATTTCTCTTCTGAGCTGGGAGGCGTCAGTTGTCCCTGCACTTGCTCAGACTGGCAGTCAAGGGCACAGGGTTGCATATAAAGGTTCTCCTTGAGTAGCTCTCCTGACTGATGTGATTGCGATTGCCATCCTCTGTGTCATGCTGGCACATTGCATTTAAGTCACTGTCTTCACAATAGGTAGCAGAGCATGGTGGAGGGGAGAGGCTAAACTTCCTGAAATGGCTTCATCAAAGCAGACCTTCCAAAAAGCCTTAAAACAAATGCAAACGCCTTGAACACTAAAAAAGATAATGATTAAGGCTTGCCTTAGAGTGTCTAAAAATGTATACATTTAGAAAGATATGCCTGCTTAAATTAGTACTGATTCACAGCTGATTAAATAGGATAAAGATCGCTCAGCTTTCCCTAATGGGAACCACAGTGCAGCTATCTCTTTTAACACATCCTAATGAGAGAATTATCACCTCATTTTATCTGTCTTCCAATAATTATTCACATGGACTTTGCAGCGGAGACTGCTCTAGGCAGTGTTGCTAAATTGTGGATCTGTGCTCTCTGCAAGCTGTGCTTTCTCACCTCTATTCACTGAATTCAATATCTATTTTGAATTGCTACCTGACAAGAACAAGGCACCTGTCCTGCTGGCTTCCCTGAATGGCAGGTGCTGGGTTTCTCCAGGTAGTGGGGCCTAGTGATGAACATCTGTCTGCTGTTCCTTTCAGCTGAAGCTTTTGAGCCCCTGATTAAGAGTTGCAGCACACCAGTTAAGGAAATAATTATGTGTAAAGGCAAACTGAGGCAAAGGCAAGATTCAGTCGTTTGTGTAAGATTAAGTGATGCAGTGTTTAGGTTCTTAAAGGTACAAATAGGTACTAGTGAGATGTTTTTCAAAAGAGCTTAAGCACTCTGAGCTTTTAACAAGTTCCCTGGACTTTTCAGTTCCTCTGTCTCAGCAGACACAGCAGTGCTTAAACATAAAGCACGTGTGAGGTTATTGAAAGTGTCCATGCTCTTTGCCTTCGTCAGGAGGAAAGCTGGAATAAAGTTGTTCAGTTTTGAAAATCTCAGTCTGAGAATCTAATATCTTTGTGCAACATGGTTCCCTCAGACCAAAGCCTGCAGCTGAGCGCTCACTGCACCCTATGAGTGATCAGTATTGAGTATATTGTAAATTCATACCTTCCTTTGCCTTCATTAACTTCCTTTTGCAAACAAGTTCTTTATTTTGGACTTTGCATTTAAAGGAGAAACACATAGGGAGATTAAATAGAAGCTTTGAAACTTTCTCATCACCTAAAAACTTCTTTACAGTGAGGGTGCCAGAGCCCTGGAACAGGCTGCCCAGGGAGGGTGTGGAGTCCCCTTCTCTGGAGATCTTCAAGACCTGCCTGGATGCAGTCCTGGGTAACGTGCTCTGGGCAATCCTGCTTTGGCAGGGGGGTTGGACTAGATGATCTCTAGAGGTCCCTTCCAACTCTGACAACTCTGTGATTCCGTGATTGCCATCTCCCTTAACACGAGGGAGTTGGGAGCAAAGCGGGAGGAGGAGCAGTTTCCTACAGCTTGCCTTTTTTCTGTCTCTTTCTCTTCATTTTTGGACTTGGCCTTGTCTCTCTATTCTGTGCATGTGCGTGGTCTGGAGGAGGCTGGAGGCAAGGGGAGTGGGGAAAGGACAAGAAAAGGGATGGAAGTCATCCTGGAAGAAAGTGGTGGAATAGGAGTTCAGATGTGTGAAGGAAGCAAACTGATAAGGAAAAAAAAAAAAAAAGGATGGAAAAGACTATAAATACCAATGCTGGGAGGAAAGAGGAGCAGATGTTATTTCAGATGACAAGTGTGCATGTGAAAAAAGCTATCACCGCCCCACGCCGCCTGCAGAGCTGCCAGTGCAAGGAGTTAAAAAACTGTAGGAGTGATTTGAAATGAATGTACAATGGATCTATTTGCTTTCTGTTATTGAAATTAGGTTTAGTCGTCTTGTTTTTCAAGCTTCTTAACACGTTTCTGATAGTTACAGATTTGTTTAAAACCAAAACAGCAAATGAATAGTGCAAAAGCTGATATCCTAACAAAATCACATGATTCTTTTAAGGAAGTCACCAAAAATCATAAGATACGTTATAAAACTATGAGACTTGGCTGCCCTGTGTCAGTGGATCAGAGTATGAGAATCTGTGCAGTAAGATGTGTTCCTCTGCCAGTGTGTTCTTCTGCTCAGGTCACTGAAAGCTGGAAGTATACAATACAGCTAGAAATGCGTTTAAGCTTACAGGTTCTCTGGCAGATAAGAACTTGAGTTATGGGGTGAAGTAAACTCAGCTTACTTTTGTGTTGTTGAAGAGGGCCGGAATCAAACTCCCAGATCCATTATTCATTTTTGAATCATTTTTTAGTTTGTTGGCTCTGTGAATGTTTCTGGGATGAATCAGGATTGGCTCTGTGCGAGTGAGTTGCCAGTAATACGCCAAAATGAATGAGATGGAAAGGAAATGTTAAGTCACTGAAATTGGGGTTACCCCAACAAATCTGATTTACAGTCTGGCTTGAGATTGGTAATGTTTGTTGCTGGCTAATTTTAGATACCAACTACAAACTGGCTTCCAGTATTTTTGATGTGAATCTATTTTATACAAACTCTTCAAGTGTGTGTCAATTCTGCAAGACTAATGTGTTTAAATACATGTAGGTATATACAATGTGCAGACTTCTTGTCTGCATAGTTGGGTTTTTTGTAAAAGCTTAAATGGTGTGACTGTTCTAGTGACTCATTTTTATATGCCCACATGTATTAATACAGCATGGGCCAATTTATGATAGTACTGAAGAACCTACAGATTGTATTTATAGAAGTGCCTAAGGGATTTACAATCTAGGTCTCGCTAAGAGTCCCACTGACTAGTTATGAAGGAAACTTACAGAGTGGTGCCAGTACAGCACTCTACTCCATGCACAAATGTTAATCCAGAGAATAGTCTTGCAAGGTAAATACTGTAGCTGAGCCAGATCCCAAACTCAACTAAGTGAAGAGAGTAAATGGAAATTGGATCATGTTAACACACCTAGAGAAGATTTAATATAGAACTAAGTGACAGTGATTGATGCCCCACTGGGACAATATTATCAAATTCCACCTAATTTGGAGCCAGTCAACCCATGCCAGCTACACTATAATGTTTATCCAGCTGTTAAATAAATGTGAACTTCTTAGACTTTTCTCTGTCAAAAGGAAACAAAGATCACAGGAATCTAGAATAAGAGATGAAATTTCATGAATGTCATTCTCATTTTTTTCCTTTTCTTCCCAATATATATTTGTCTGTTATAGACTGGCTTTTATTTTGTGCATTTATTTTTAAATGGCCTCTTTTCTTAAACAGGGCAGCGCTTAGCTGAGATGATAAACCGTCTGCCCTCCGTGTTGTCCCTAATAAGATGGCTGCGATATTGTCATCCTCACCTTACTAATGGCAAAGAGAGGCTAAATGACTAGCTCAAGGCCACAGAGTGAGAAAATTAGAATACAGGACTTTCTGACTCGCAGTCCTGTGCTCAGATCAGTAGACCATGCTGCCTTTGAGAGAGGTGAGATCTTCCCAGTTACGTACTGTTACTAAAGCAAGAGCATTCTGGGTATGCTGTGAAGAGGTGAGCACGGGGTGTCCTATAAAGAAGTAAGCACTGATGTAAGGACTTTTCACGGGCACACACTATGGCATCAGACTCCCTGGATCAGGAGGTCTTTGGGGTGATTGTGAGCTGATGCTAGAGTGCTGAACAAATCATTGTCACTTAGGGTCATCTGGATTGATTTTGGGTGAGCTAGCACAACCTTCTTCTAGTTTTTGTCAGTGTAATTTCTTTAACTTTATGTGCTGGTAGACTAGAACTTAATTCATCCCAAATGCATGCAGCAGAACTTCTCACAGCAAGGGCTTGGGTGATTTCCTGTCCCCTCTTTGACTCTAGTCTGCAGCTGATCTTATTGATTTGGGTTGTAAGTGCTGGCTAAGATAAGACTCAAACACCTCTCTTTGTCCAGAGGCTGGTGAGTGAGGCTGCACAGCACTCCTGTGTGAGGTGCTAAAATGAGCCCTGATCACTGAAGTGTTCTGCTGCCCGGATAACCTGTTCTGACAGTCTGTCGCATCCTCCACTCTGTTATTTCTCTGACAAGCCCAAGAGCACGTGCAGAGCCCCTGTGTCCAAGGCACTGACTGGATTAGCTCTTTTATCTTTACCCTCTGTTATTTCCACTAACTTTTAGTTTTGCATTGAGCAGCAGATGAAGATGAAGATAAAGACGATGACTTCCGAGCTCCGCTCTATAAGAATGTGGAGATTAAAGGAATCCAAGTACGGATGAAATGGTGTGCCACCTGCCACTTCTACCGTCCTCCACGCTGCTCTCACTGCAGTGTCTGTGACAACTGTGTCGAGGTAACAGTTCCGTTGATTACGTGGTCTGTTGGCTTTGCCTCAGTGATGAGATTGCATGTACTACTGGAAACATGCAGTTGGGTGGGTCCCCCAGCTTTTCAGTTCCTGGAAGTTCCCAGCTGTAGCCTTGTTGATGGACTCCTACTAATTACAACCATTTGAAACATAGCCCTCAGTTATAATGTATGCTACATATGCAATGATGTTTGATGTCATCTTTGTTAGAATAAAAATGTATAGTGCTGGCTATGTCTTCCTTGAACTAGCTAAGGAATCGTGAATGTAGAAAAGGGGTGAAAGAAAGCGTTAATGCAGAGGCAGAATTCAGGAGAGCAGAAAATTCAGGGTGAACCATTGTAGGTTGTGAGACATGAGCTTTAATCATTTAACTTGGAATAAACTGTGCCTACATTATTGGATAAGCAAAGAAGCTGGAGTGGTGTGTGAGCTTTAGGAAAACCAAACTCGGAATTCAGCAAGTGGTTCTCTAGTCAATGGAGGGACTCCATGTTTATTTCAACACCCCAGCTCAGAGCATGAATTCATTCATGTTTCTAATGTTGGTCACTCTGAATTATGCGATTCCATGTTTCTTGATAGCCCTAGGGTCTTGGTGAGGCACACAGGATTTTTTAAAAAATAACCCCCAAACAGTAAGATGTGCTTTTGGGCTATAAACAACTCCCAAACTTGTAAGTACAGAGTGCTGTGTCCACAGCAGTATATTGCCTGGGGGGATTTTTTTTTATTGCTGAGCTAAAAATTCCACTTCTTAAGGATCATTTCTGCTGCAAGGTCTATTTTTTTTTTCCAGTAGAAAGATGAAATCTTTAATATGTCTAAAATATATTCAGCTGTAGGAATTAATAATCAGAAAGGCAAAAAAATACCAGAGTCAGCTAGAATGTTGTATACGCCATCTTTGTCCTAATCCTCTTTGCCATAAGCAAGGGAATAGTCCCAAAGAAAGCAGCACAGTTACGTGTGAGAGAAAGGCTGCCTGGGTTTATCTTGTGTCAGTCATTTTCTCCGTCAGGGCAATATATATCTGAGTTATAATCATCTGGAAGCAGTGCTGTGTCTAGTAACTATTGATAAATAGGACAAGACTATTCTTGTCCTATTTATCTTGTCCTATTCTGCCCAGGTCCCTGAGTAGAGAGGAATAGCCACAGCTATTCGTAAGTTGTGTCACACAATTTCTTTAGACTGCTGTGAATTGTTGAATAGAGCTGAATTTTTTTGTAGAAAACCTGAGTCATATGTTCCTCATACTTAGTTTTAAAACATAAATGTTTTTATTCATTCTAAATCCTGAGGATTGTTTAGATGATGGTAAACTCTCGGTTGTCCCATGGAATTTCTTTCTTTTGCCCTCCCCACTGGGTCAGCATGAAAATTCGTTTTCAACAAATGAAGTTTTCTCAGAACAAGACGCTCAAAACTCACTGGTATAAACACTTGCAATTTCATGCTGCCATAGGGCCTCCATGGAGTCAGTTCTGCAGCAGAAACAAAAATGGGAAAGAATCCAAAAGAAACCTAAGTAAAATAGCAGAATGCAAGGTGACTCTGCCTAGCTCTCCAGAAGTTTTATTGATGGGGAGATCAGTTAAATGTGCCTTACTATTCTTGTGGGCAAGTAAGAAACTCTGCTTGTATAATTAAATTATAACTGCTGTGGAGGAATATAGGCAAAAAGCATTAATGACTTCTGAATCAATAAATCACGGTCTTAAACAGCATGCTTTATTGATTCTTGTGATGCCTTTTCCCCACTCACCTGTCTATTCTAGAAGAGCTTAGAGACAGTGATAGGAGTGACTCTACTGGCTTTTCTGTGTGGAACCCATTCAGTTTGTAATTCGCATCTTTTCACTTTCAGTCTAGAATGTGCAATAAAAATTCTTTTCCAAAATATAAAACTTCTGAGCTAATTTGGTAAAATTTAACTAACAACACAAGCCAACTACACTTGCAGAAATAAAATCAGTTAAAACCTAAAGCCTGCTGTGACCAAAGTAGTCAGATTTTTGTTTTTTTTTACTGAAGTGTGTGCAGTGGGTACTTATATGGTTTCATAAAGGATAGATATTTTGGACTGCATACAACCAGATTTGCATAATAGATATATGCTATGTCAGCATTTCAGATATAGCCAGAAATTATCTTTATTGAATTGTCCCTGACATTTTCTAATGTGCTTTGAAAAAGCTCTAATCCATTTTCTTGTATTTTGTAAATTTTTGGTAAATATATTGCGCAAAACTTAAAAATACAAAAAAACCGCTTTATCATCGTTGTTTAAAAATAGCATTATCATGAAACAAAAAATAAACAATTCATTTGTTTGTGTGGTGAGTGTGTAATATGTGTTGTGAAGAATGCAGAAATAAGAAGGGTTTCACTGAATTTCACTGAATTTTTAGAGTTGGAAGGGACCATAGAGATCATCTAGTCCAATTCTCCTGCTGAAGCAGGATTGCCCAGAGCATGTTACTCAGGGCTGCATCCAGGTGGGGTTTATTTCTTGTACCTGATCTTGTCTTCACATTAAGAATAATCCCATTGAAGACAGTGGATTTACATGCTTATAAAACTTTGTAAAGACACTTGAAAGGTGTCTATGGCTTGCCCTTGTTATTAAGTCTCCTGTTAAAAGCAATCTGACTTTCTGAGGGACTTAGAACTTTTAACTGAGACAAATAGGTTTGGGTTCATAACTATTCATGAACTTGTACAGAACTTTGCCTGTGTCTTATCCAGATGTTGCTTTTCTTTGGAGAACTGCTTGGTAAAAAAGTATCTTACATGGTGTCCGTTGTTTAAAGTGGATTCGTTCAGCTTCATACAAATACAGAAATGTGGGGCAGAGAGTTCTGCAGCAGTGTTGCATCTTCAAAACGTTCTAGGTTATGAGAACTTCATTGTAATTGACTGCTCATGCTAAGTATGATTAAAAAAATGTACTTCTGCTGTAGCAGAAGCCTGTCTTTTATTTTTTTTATATCCTCTCTTTGAACCCCATAAACTCTGAAGTACCTCTCCATTCATAGATACAGGGACCACTTGGTCATAAGAAGAGCCTTTTAAAGAGAGTGTAGCGTGTTGTAAAGCTGCAGAACTGGCCTGATGTAGTTTTATATGATGGTGGTTCAGATTTATCTCTAAGACAATGTATTTCCTTTCACAATTTGGATGTTATTCCTTGTCTCTCCCTTTCTTTACAAGGATTTTGACCATCACTGCCCATGGGTCAACAATTGCATAGGACGGAGGAACTACCGCTATTTTTTTCTCTTCTTGCTGTCCTTAAGTACACATATGGTTGGAGTATTCACTTTTGGGCTCATCTTCATATTAAACCATATGGAAAAGCTAGGAGCAGCTCATGCCACCATTACGTATCCTTTTTGGTCTTTCAAGACTCAAGTTGTCCTTGAGGAAAATGTGATAGAATTATTCTGAAGATGTCTGGAACTAGTGGAGACCTACTCCTCTCCTGATCACCCATTGCTCTTCTCCTGTAAATGCTTCATGCAGGTTTTCCTCTGTACCCAGCTGACCTCTGTAACCATTGATTACCCCAAAACTATAGCCAACCTTTTGTCTATCTCAATCTTTGCCATGACAATGCAGCAGAAGGATATGCTGGCTTCCTAAATTTTACTTCCAATTGGGTGTGACTCTAAACTGGCGGGTACTAATTGGCTGTATTTAAAACTCTCTTACTGTATTTTAAAGCAGAGTTTGCCCTGGAAGCAGTCCCCCTGCATGTTAGGGTAATACACAAACCTCTGGCTCTGAGGGGTGCTACCCCTCGTGATAGATTAGTGCAGAACAGTCTTTACAAGGTGGCTAGAGCCAGAGTCAGTGAGTTCATATTATTTTTTAACCATCTCAATGATAAGGGTCCAGGCTAGTAGCAGATGGACTTAACTTTGAGATAAAATTTAGTTGCCCTAATTAAAGGTGAGGGACACCCTCCCTTTTTCCAAAATATTTTTTTTCTCCTTTTCCTGTTCCTCTCCTTCATAGCTTCTTTTTCCCTTCACTCATCCCAGTTTCTTTAACTCCTGGATACAGAATGGCTGTCATGTGTGTGGCTGGGTTATTCTTTATTCCAGTCATTGGTCTCACTGGTTTCCATATCGTTCTAGTGGCCCGAGGGCGCACAACGAATGAACAGGTAAGAAGCAATCCTTTCTCTGCGTTTGTGGCTAAGACATTGAGTTGGGAAGCAAAGCCAGCAAATCAGCTTGGGTAAATCAGAAAAATGATCCAAATCTTAGCAGTAACAGTCTTGCTGGAGCTTTTGTGAAGATCTAGGAAAATTGCCTAGCTTTTATTTTCAGAAAGCAATGATTTCCCCCTTCTCACCACAAAGGATCATCCCAGGCTTATTTACCATTTAAAATTCACTCATGGCCTTGAAATAGGTTTTATGTGGTGAGTACAGTCAACCCCAGAAGTTTAAACTTTATAAGTCAGACTGAACAAACCATGAGATTCAATGAAAGAAGGAAAGGAAAAGATTAAGTCATGCTTTTGCCCTGTCTCCTGATATTTTGGACTCCCCCAGCTAACCCACGCTGCATGTAATGAGGTCTGAGCCAGCTCTTTGTCTCGCTGCCTTTGTCTCTCTTGTTCTCGTGCGTATGTGCACACGCACACAGGGAGCCTGTTGGACCTAACTTGTTTTGCTGCTCCAAACCAAGTGCCAACATGTCACCTGGTGCCAAAAAAGTCTGTAAAACTGTAGTTTGCCTGCATTTACTCAAATGTATATAATCCACAGCCCTTGTGTGGGCAATCCAGACCTATATGCATGAGCATATCAATAGCATAGGTGATAGAGATCTAGTCATGGGATCTATAGCATGCCCCTGCCACTTGTAAGGGGTAGCCCAGTTAGAAAGCTTGACACTGGGTCCTGCGGCGTGCCAGTCAGCTGCACAAGGCGTTTTCAGCTTCCTTCCCAAGGCTAATTAATTGTGGGCATTCCACTGATTTCACAGCTCCGTCTCCAAAGCGCCCCTCATGCATCTGGCTTTCTTTACATCACGCTTCTTTTTCACTTTTTTTTTTCAAATGTATTTTTAATGCTTTTGCATCTAAGGGTGCTCTCTAGCTCCTGCTGAGCAGTGTGCTCTTCTGGCTAGCCTGCAGGCTGATGGCTTCATGCTTACGTAGCTTGTACGGCTGCTGTGCAGACTGTGAGAGCTGAAGACATCTGTCTGAGGCCAGGCCTTCGTAAACTGCATGACATGGTCTCCTATCCCACAAGAGACAATAAAAACTTTTATCCAGAATAGCGTGGGAGGTTTACATAAGCAAAGAATCTGAAGTAATCCTGAATTGTTGCCTAACACGGCCTTTGAACAAAGCAGGCTTACCATAGCTGTAGATCTTGAAATGCTTTTCTCTGTCCTGCTTAGAATCAGCTGCTCTTCATTTTAAAATTAATTTTGGCCAAGTATTTGGTTTGATAGTGCTAACAATAGTAGCATGAAACCCGGGGCATTTCAGTCTCACAGCCCAAATCATGGTCTGCCTTAGACTTGTCTTTGTGCAGTGGTGAAAACTGTCTGTGAAAATTTTGGGTTGAGGAGGAATGGAAAATGTAAAGAAATAAAAAAAAAGTAAAATTTAACTTCTCATGTTTGTGGCTACATTAACATTTAGGAAGGTTGAGAATTTTGCATTTAACTTGATTGAAATAACTATTGAAAAATTCATCCTAGCTTGGTTTGGTTTCCTGAGCTACCAAACCACTTGAGATTAATTCATATTCCCATGCCATTTTCTGAAAATTAAATATAATGTGGTCTTAGTTCTGTTAAGTCATACGCACTGCCTATCTGTAACTGGAGGATGGATGTTCCCAGCCTTCAGGTCCCTTTCAAAGGAAACATATCTAACTAATTAGAGCACCAGACCAGGAGTGATGGATATGAGATCCACTCCTGGCTTTGTCACGGTTTTAAAACATTCATTTTTCTCCTGCAGTCTCAGTATTGATTCTCTTTTCTCACACTGTTAGTTATCTGCTGGCAGCTTTCCAATTACAATATGCTCAACTATACTTGTCCTCTTTGCCCATTTTATAGGCCTGTGGTACAGACATTTTTGGTGTTTTACTGTAAATTTTTGGTATTTCTTCGTTCTGGAGTTCGTAGGTTTTGAGAATTTGTAGTAGGCAGACTGTGATTTAGGAGTGCATAGTGCCTGAGTTTAGATGTTTCTGAACTTTCTGAATGCCTCTGGAATTCTTTTATGGAATCAAAATAACCCATAACCCAACATCTGCTCATAGCCTGATATTTTTAGTTTCTGAATAGAGTAAATAAATATCCTTCCTTCTGAGACTGCTTTCTATCAGTGCATTTCAAACTACTTTAGAAACCAAATTGATATAATTAGTAATATAATCTGTAAGTTAGAGAAATTTTATTTTCATATTATGTTTGAGAAAATGGGCACAGAGATTTGAAGTGCTTTGCCAGCATCTGGCACAAGTCATCTGAAGCCCAGGATTGAATGCAGATGTGCCAAATGTCCAGGCCTGTATTTTAGTCATCACGTTACTCTTCCAACACTCAGAACTTCCAACATTTCTTTCTTAGTCTTTTAAACAGTTTTATGTTATATCAAAGAGGCCAGCATAATATATTGCAAAATCATTTAATCGTTGTTATTTTATGTGCAAGTAATTAAAGTATTTCTGGTACTCTGTAAACTTGTTGCTAGATCAGAACTATGAGTTGATTAAAATTCATTACTTGCAAACAGCATGTTTTTAACGGCAACCACTATTAATCTCTCTGCCTTTATTGGTATTTATCCCCATATGGTGACTTTCAAGTATCTGCCTGTAGAGCACAAAGCCTTTATAATGCTTATGAGGCTTTGAATGGATCCCCCCAGTCTAATGAGGCTTGGCTTCTACTAAACTAGCTTATTTCCAAGCAAACAGCGTAATCACCAGGGAGTTTCTGGCACCCGCCCGCATATGGCAGTGGTTCGTACTGATTGTCACCAGGGATGGGATGCTGATAGAGAGGAAACGTTGCTCTCATCCAACATTACGAATGTTGAATTGACATCCCTGTTTGTTTGGAGGGGACTTGCCAAGGCAGAGGAGTGGAAGTAACAGGGTCCAAAAAAGGGACCAAAACAGGATGTCTGTCTAACAGCAGGGCGTGAATCTAGTGCAGGAGCAGCGTGGAGCAGTGAACCTGGCCACTTTGGAACCTAGTCCCGTTGAGCTCACTGCCCTGTCAGGAAGGGATCTTTAGCTGGTGTGCCTCCTAGCTAGAAGCAGCTGATGGAGGTGGTGTGTGAGAGCAGGAGAGAGGAAGTGCAGCATTCAAAGCAAAACAACCTGTTTGGGAAGGACAGTAGGGTCAGAGCAAGGTATACTTGTTCTTGGCTTTCTGAGATTTGGATGATGACTTTTATATAACCAGAGGTTTGAGCAGTGTCCTGAATCTGTTTCCAGGTGACGGGTAAATTCCGCGGGGGAGTGAATCCTTTTACCCGAGGATGCTGTGGAAATGTGGAACATGTGCTCTGCAGCCCCTTGGCTCCCAGGTAAGAGAAATGCCCTCAACTGGGAATGAGGGAGGTAAAGTTGTTGTTGAGACAGAGGAAGAAAATGTGCTTGGTTGGGCTCACAAGTAAAAGACTGTTGATGAAATGACAGGGAAGTAAAGCAAAACATTCCTGGAGGCAGAGCTCTGTGGTAGCTGCTTCACTGTTGCATGGCTGTAACCCATCCAGTTGGTTGCTTTCTTCATGTGATTCATAACTCTCATCCCAAAAATGTTGATGTGGAATGTGCATGTCAAATTATATCAAGAGCTGATATCCACTGGGTACACAAGTTGGTGAAGACAAGGGTTTCAGTAACAAGGTAAGTTTCCGTATGTTATTGTATTCCCAACACGACTTTTTGCACTGTAGAGTCATGTTCAGGTATTCTAGTCGTCTGGAGAAAAGGAAAGAATCTAAAATCAGCCTTTCTCCTTAAGACTTAAATCTAATTTAAGACTGCTGTGGTTTTTTGTCTCACTGGCACTTTCATTATCACAAAACAGATTTTCAATGAAGTCTACGTCATGGAACTTGGGATTTTATTTATGTCTTTCTATTTTTGGGGAAATGGATTTATCGTTTCACATTTTGAAATCAGGATTTTAATGCAGTAGATCAGATGGAGCATAAATATCCTGGGTGCTGAGCTGTCCAGCCTGCAAACATGTTAATAATCATGCTACAAGATGACTTATTTGAGCCTTTTCAGGGTGTTGAGCAATTCCAGACCCTGACACTATTAAGTCCTTTTTTTTTTTTTTTTTCCCTTTGCTATGCAACAAATAAGTCCTAAAAGACTTACATGTGTTGAAGTGAAGACACTGGAATAGCCGCCTCTCAAACTTACCAAAATGTGAAAATCAGGTCAAGATACTTTAAAAGAGACAGATATTAGAAGTCAGGAAACACTGCTGTTAGGAGAGGGGTATGAGTACTATCAGTATGGCTATTCTCAGATTTTAGCAAGCATAACATTTCATGTTAACTAGGTAAGATCTAGTAAGTAGCTTCCATTGGCAGTAGGACTCTCTTTCTCTCTTCATGTGAACGGCACTCTTGTCCATCAGTGCTTCAAAAATTGCTTGGTTTTTTAATGCATCCTCTCCTTATGCTCACTAAAAAAAATAATTTATATTTTTATTGCTTTTTAATTTTTACATCCATTGAAATAAATGGAGTTAACCTACCTCCATTCTGACACATTCTTAAATCATAGCCTGGAAGCAGGAAGATTTTCTTGTGTCTATGACTTGTTCTTAGGTTATTGTTTATTTTAATGATGACTGTTGAACAATTAATCAGGTACATAGTTGAGCCCAAGAAAAAGCAAGCTGTGAGTGTGAAGCCTCCTTTCCTCAGACCCGATTTATCTGAGCGGCAGATCACAGTGAAGATCAGTGACAACGGGATCCAAGCCAACCTCAACCGGAGCAAGGTAAGGCAGCCTTTATTCAAGTGCTGCTTTTGAAGAGTATTGAGCATTATCAAGCCTGGGAATTAGTTTGTCCTTGAAAATCTCTTTGAGATGACGTGCTTTCTGGGGAAAACGATAGGGGTTGAGTCCTTGTCATATACTTCATCTTCTGAAAGTAACGCAGGTTCCCTAACAGCAGCAGCTCTTGGTCCAGTAACAGCCCTTTTTGCAGCACTATAATAGAATGCCTCTGAGCATCTTTTGGAAGTGGCGGCTGTTCTTTGCAATAGTTACTTTCTCTCCCAAGAGTTGCCACCTTTTGGTGTTCAAATTAATTTTAACCAACCTAACACTGTGCAGGAACCCTTGTACCACCAGGTCAGCTGTTCTTCTTCAAAGAAGGTTTTCAGCTGCCAGGCTGCAGGAAGGCGTGGGGTCCTGTGAAAGGAATATTGGCTCAGAAGCTGAGTTCTCTCCTCTTCTTTCTTCAGTTTCTCCTGGCATGAAACAGAGAGGATTTGTTTAGTCATATAAAAAGCAGTGAATTCCAAAGAAGCTACCTTGCAAGATTTTTGTGGGTAGTTACAAGTTACACTCTTTGGATAGTTACTTGCTGAGAACTGCCTGGAAGGGTGCTGAAAAATGCTAGAAAACACCATTGTCTTCTATCACATATTAACTGGTGTGATGATAATGCTATTTAGGATGCCAAGTAGACTAGGATAGTGCATTTAAAATTATACTGGCTTGTTATGACAATGCTAATTTTACACGTGGCAGTCTTTGTCTGCAGTGAATGCTAAATCATGTTTGGCATTAAAGGTATAAGTAGTTCTTGTTCTGTGGTGCATTCGGCACTTTGACACATGCTGTTATTTAACCAAGTTGTGGGTAATGATTGGTTCTTTGGTCATTTTTAGTCTAAAATTAGCCTGGAAGGTCTGGAGGATAAAAGTATGGACGTGCAACCACCTCTCCCACCCAAAGGAGATCCAAGCAAGTACTCGGAGCTAAAAGGGCAGCTGGGGACCAGTGAAGGTATAGTTATATGATCAGTGTTTTATTTTTATTAATAAGAAAATATTTCAGCCTTTTTAAAAGGCTTCTGGTATTCTTTCAAAACAGTAATGGGATCTGGGTGAGGGTTTTTTTCTATTTATAGGAGATCTGAGCTGGAGGAAAAAACAGCAGGAAAGGGGGAGAAAAGTCACTTTGAAGGCATTCATTCAAGCCTAGTTTGGGTATTTCATATCCATTTTGCAGAGTTTTTAAACTCTCATAAACCCCTTCTTAAATTTTTGATCATTTTTAAAATGAAAAATGTCATTTTAAACTAAGGAATTAGAAATATTAGTATGAAATGCTTAGACATTACAAACTGAATTATTTCATTTGTGAAAATGTGAAATTAAAGCTTTGATACTACTAAAAGAACTTTTTTCAGACAAAACGAGTAGCTCAATTGAACCCAAATATCTAGTATTTCAAATTATGGCAAAATTACTACTCACCAAAATATGTCATCCTGCTTAGTATATTATACCTTGTTTCTTCTTTGCTTTAGATTGCTGATGTGGCAGCAATGTACTGTTATTTCCACAGGGGCCCCATTGATTTTGGTGGAATTCTGCACAAAAGTACTGCAAGTTTCATTCTTTCCAGAATTCTTTCTCCTGGTGGCAGAGAATCAGGGATAGAAAGGAATCAGAGATGATAACTTTCTGTCCACACATTTTAATAGAAAGTCCCTTCTTTCTTTTCTTTTTTTTCTTTTTTTTTTTTCTTTTACAGAAGGTAGTCTTTCACCCAAACTTATCAGTCCTCCTACACCTGCCATGTACAAGTATCGACCGGCTTTCAGCAACAATCCCAAAGTCCACTACCACGCTACAGCTGAACAGGTGAGCAAGCCTGGGAGAATCTGCTCTCAGCTGACACGGGGCAACATGGAGCTGAAGACAAATTCTCCACAGGGCTCTAGAGAATGTCAAAGTGTGAAAGTAAATAACAACACTTGGCATTGTTGTGCGATAGTGAATATTTTCACTATGCTCCTTATGAAAACATGTCTGCTTTCGCAGCTTTCCTCTGTTGAGCTTGACACATCTGTCCTGCTGACAGGCATGCACTGCAGCTTTACCAGTGTCTTGGCCTGATCCTGAGATGCTGAGAAGTGTCACCTCCCATCGGCTTCTCCCGACACAGGTGCCAACTCACATTCCCTTCAGAGGGAGCTGGGCATGCTTAGTGCTTTCCTGGATCAGACCCTTTAGCCAACAGACAACATGCTCAGTGATTCCTTAAGATGTCAGCTTGCAAAACAGAAAGAACTTTTAAAGCATCCCAAGAGATATTTTAGTTAAAATTAATGGAAGATTCCTCATGTTTGACCTTCCTTAGCACCTTCTCAGTGCATTTGGGTTATACAGAAAAAAACCTTTCCTAACACTTGGCATCATTTTCTCCTATCAAGAAAACTGAGGTCCAAACAATTAGAGAGACTGGCTTTGGAATTTTGCCTGTTTTCTCTTTTGCTTAAGAGTTCTGAAACAGTTTACACTGTTTCCTTTGGAAGTAGACTGCAAAAGTAAGCCCACTGCTAATAGGCTTGTTTTCCTCACTTATTTCTCATGGATATGTTGCAATTATTCCTTGGGCCCTCAGGACCTGAGAACAGCAGTTTGAAAATCTCTGGTCTAAATTGTATATTTGCAATATGTATCCAAGTCTTCACACACCAGTGGAGATAAACACACATACCACACACAATGCAGTTTTCTTATAATTAATTTCACCGGGTCCTCCAATGTCGCCCCTGCAATAACAAGGAGGGAGTGATATATCTCTACCATATTTTCCTATTCAATTATATAATTGACTGCAGCAACACTGGAGTAAGATTGAGTGTTCCTTAAATGATGAAGAGAACTTTTCTGGTATCCTTCTCATTTTGAAAAGGAAGATTGTGATAGATGGTAGAATTCCAGCTACCCCCAAGTTTGGGTTTTAGTCTTGCTGCAATAACTGTAAATCTTATTCTCTGGATTTCTGCACTTAATGAAGGAAAGATTGGCTTATGAAAGGGAACATAAGAACAGTAGTGTACTCACTGTATCCAAAAAGTTTAATATCCTATCATCTTCACTTTATTACATGAAAAATGGCTTGACATGAAATTAAAAAGTCTGTTTATAGGCATCAGCTAGCTATTTTGAGCTGTGTAAGCAACAGTATTTTGGGTCATGATGCCAAAAGTCAGCCGTGGAAGGCAAGCTTGTTTTATTCATTCAGTACATAGCTATAGATATGCTATGGATATAGGATAGGTTCTGATTAGGCCAGGAGATTGGGCAGTGTTATGAAATGATAATGGGGTACAGCGTCTTGACTCTGAGGGCTGCTGTTTCAATGCTAACCTAAAAAGATGTTGTTACTGTAGGCTAACTGGTGTGCATACAATCAGCTTTGTGGACTTGTTCAATTTTATAGTAGTCACAACTTTCTAGTAGCGAAGTGGGAATATTATAAAAATGAGTTGGCTTGGTGAGCTGATAGGATACCATGTATGTGTCTGCCAAGCCGTATGTAAGTATAATGTACAGAGGGAAAGAGACGAGCTGGTGTGAGGAATATCATGTTGTCTCTTCTGTATCAGTTCTTCAGCCTGTCAATGTAATTCTGCTTTTGAGCTGTGAAAGCTGTTAGGAAAGAGAGATTGGAGCACAAGGATAAGTAGCAGAAATATACTCACAAGCTCCATCATTGCTCTCTCTTCCTCCTTTTACAGACTGTCACTTGGTCTCCTTTTTCCAGTGATGGCCAAATTTAGCACCATGCTCTAGAAGATACTGAGCTGGTTTGCATATTTCCCTATCTTGTAGCTGAAAGAAAAAAACTTGAAGAAAAATTCAGAATAAAACAAATTTTTGCCAGCTAGGCTTTTTTGGATAATTTTTCCTTTAAAAGAAATCAGATAAAGAACAAACTGCATTGACTGCATTTCTGGTGAAATATGTGATTGATAATAATTCTTTGTTTGCAGAGCCAATGTAGCCTATTTATTATGCAATATGGCAAACTCTTCCTTAAAAATAACAGCAAAAATTATTTGCTTAGCACAGGATGGCATTTTAAGTGAACAGAACTGTAAGCAATCTTTCATAGAGTAAAACAAAGTGAAGTCCTATATGTTTTCAATGCATGTAAATAAATTATGGCCTG
This sequence comes from Tringa tobata, assembly GCA_033628505.1. Lineage (NCBI taxonomy): Eukaryota > Metazoa > Chordata > Aves > Charadriiformes > Scolopacidae > Tringa > Tringa tobata. The sequence continues at coordinate 1,606,801 of JAHREE010000285.1, forward strand.
TGTTTCCTTCTCTAATGTACCTGCTCTCTCCTACAGAGGCAATAAAAAAACAGAAAATACCTTAGTTTCGTTGTCTAAATGGTGGGAAGGAGCCTCTCTGCTTTAATTAATCTTAGGGGCTTAGTTTTTAAGACCTATGACCAGAAATGCAGAATTACTGAATATTCATAGCTCTGAGTAAAGTGGATAAGAGCGTGCTGGTCCCCAGTGTGTTGAAATGAAGCCTAAAGTATTCTGACTCAGCACGCAAAACCAGACATCCCTCAACTGAGAACTATTTGTAGAAAACTTGAAGTGCTTTTTCCAAGGGAGGTATTATCAGATTACAGTCTGATTTACCTTGACTGAGACCTGAGTCTCATTTTAGAAAGTCTCTCAGTGTCCATGTATTGACATATCCGTTACTGTCAATATTATTTAGCACTTACTATGAATAACTCCTCCTTGCTTCTAAGGTGCTTATCCTTATGCTGAAGAAGAGTTAGGAGATTCCTTGTAATGAAGCTGTGTCATAGCTGGGTTGAGAGTCTCAGAGAAGGCCTCCAGCTCTTTTCTTTCCATGCATTTACCATGGAGAGCAAACCTGTACTTGCATATCATTGGCTTCTGTTTCTCATATTCCCCTCTGTTTTAGATCACCATGCAGGAGGGACACAGTCAAGGGGCTCTGATAGAAGAGGATGGCAGAAGCCTTGATTACCAGTCCGAACCCAGCTTGGACATCCCCAGCTATCGGAAGAGCTCCCTCCACAAGACCTATCAGTCTTCCCCGCTACAGATAGATTCCTTTGCCATCAATTCACGATCCCTGAGCCTGAAATCTGCTGGCAGGAGAGGGACAGAGAAAGTGCCCCTTCATCCAATAAAGTCTGAAGGGGCAGCTTCCACCCCTTACAAAAGCATCTTTTCTCCCAATTCCCTGTCAAACAGAAATGGGAGTCTTTCATATGACAGTTTGCTAAACCCCATGTCACCCTCGGGGAGGAAGTGCATCACCCATTCTGCAGTCAGCTCTGTTGGGTACCATTCCCCATATTTATCAGCCAAAATGTGCCATCTACGGGGGAGCGAGCTGCAACGCCAACCACCGCAGAGCTTCAGCCCTGTGCTGGGGGGTCCAGCTCCACATCAGCGAGACCCCTCCCCAGTCCGCTATGATAACCTTTCCAAAACCATTATGGCATCCATCCAGGAGAGGAAAGAGATGGAGGAGAGGGAGAAGCTCCTCCACTCGCACCCTGATTCAGTGTTTGCAGACTCAGGTGTCTATGACACCCCTAGTTCTTACAGCCTTCAGCAAGTCAGCACACTCTCTGAAGACCCACGCAGCATGGCCATGAGATACGGATCTAGAGACAATCTGATGGCTGCTACCAGTTTTAGCACAAGGAACCCTATACTGCAGTCCTCAGTGTCTTCACTCTCAAGTGCAATGACAAGAGCACCAAGGACTTCCACAACCTCTCTGCAAGCTGATTTGGCCAATAATAATGTCCAGTCCCATCAAGCACTACAGGGCAGGGTGAGCAATGGCTCCTTCAAATCCCCTGGCCACCAAGTCCCATCATCCCCCACAGGGATGCCTAGGTCACCCTCTTACGGAGGCCCGAAGGCTGTCTCGTTTGTAAACACTGTGGAAATCACAGAGGTGCAATCAGTGGGAGCACAAAGGTACGTACTGCTTTAGGTGCTGCTTAGCAAGGGGAATCTGTTTGCAAGCGAGTGCAGAGCGCAAAGCGCTTGGCTGGAGGTATGACCCGTGTTAGGCTTGCTGTAGGCCAGCGAGGGTGGAAGGGTTGTCGATGCTCTTCAATTCTGTGACAGCCTCATAGCAACCTCATCATGACAAAATGTTTGCACATTTGCCATAACTTGAACTGCAGGTGGTCAATTAAGTTGTAAAAGTCATAGTGAGTTAGTGTCTTAGCTGAATTGGATAATTATTCACAAGATATGAGGCAGATTATGTCTCCCTTTATGCACAGAAGGGTGGAGCTGTTTTAGTTTGCAGCCTAAAGGGAGGCTGGACCCGGCCATTGCTTGGACACAGAGGCAAAGCCAGGGTCACAGCATGTGCAAGCAAATATTACACTGGGGGAAACAGGGGCAGAGACCAGTCCTGGAAGTTGTGCTTGGAATAGAGAGCTGTGCATTTAAGTCTGTTGAGTGTCCCATGGTATAGGACTGATGATACAAGCACAGACCATGTTGGTGTCACCGTAGGGCCTTGCTGCCTCCTTTTCTGTGAGAAAGTTTAGGGAGAGGATTTACTGTGCTGAGAGCCTGAGTAAGTGCTATCTGAACAAGACCTCAGCTGCAGCTTCTGCATGCACTTACCATTCTTTCTCTTCTTTCTGGAGGCTACAGGGCTTGGAAAGTCTGAGAAGAGCTACATGATCCCGCTGAGGATGCAGTATTTCAGCCAAGTTGGGGCCTTGGAGGGCTCATCAGAAATATCTAGGGTTTTTTTGCATCTGGCACTTATGCACTGTGCTGTCCTCTGGTTAAGGTCCCAGGTTTCTCACTCCAGTATTGTCCAGCATTTTAGGGAAAGTTATTGAAATGTGGGAGAACCACAGGGAGGTCTCCTGAAGTTTAGTGCCAACAAGTTTTTCCTCAGTGTTTTCAAGTGAATTATGGTCATTAAGATGATTTGTCTGCTGGTGAAAGACGTGACTTTCAAGAGGTAGATAGCCATCTTTTTGTATGTATTACAGAAACGAGTCTGATTCAGTGAAAGAAGACCTTTCTTTTGCCTTTCTGCCCTCTGGTTGAGACATCAGCTGCTGATGTAGAAGAGATGTTAATATGAAAATCTGTTTGCATTTTCTTAGTCTCTGGTTCTTGGTTATGCTGTCAGCCTGTTGGTCCCTATGCTTTTACATTGTACTTGTTTAAACTATAGAGCCTGTAAATTCACTTCAGTTCAGGTCTTTGAAGTAATGAGAAATGCAATGTCTGGCAGAAGTGGTCCAGCTATTAAAATAGCCACAGGTCCCATCAGATCTTAGAGTAAGTTGCAGATGCACGATAGGATCTTTTTTTACTGAAGTTCCTAAAGTCAAGTCAAGTACCTAGATTAATAAATAAATAGCTTAATAAACTTGAAGTTTTTTACCTACTGAAGTAAACCTCCCACAGGCACTCTGTGCTTTGTAAGCCTAGCACGTTTTCTCTGTCAGTAACACTACAAATGACTTTCCCTTCTCCCCTCTCCCCTAACACTCCCCAGCTCCTTTCTGATTTGTTTCAGGAGGCAGACTCTGTTCTTCATAAGAATTTCAGCACTGACTTAGGGCTTTTATAATACTTCAGTGAGGTAAATGTAAAATCCCATCCCAGCATATTTTGGGGATACAGCAGTGTTTTAGGAAACCACATATATTTTTTTATATATTTATATATGTGTGTTTTGCTGGTTCAGATACCCATGACTCCATTCTCTAGTGCAAGCACAGCTTTAATGTGTAGCAGAAGCCGGGCTGGTGTGAACTGATGGGCCTGGTGTTACAACTGTCAGACTAGGTTGCCATATGAAAAGTTCTTTTAGTTTTGGAGCCATTCTGAACCTATTGAGAGGTGTGTAAAAGTCCAGGGTAGTTTGTTTTGTTTTGCAGACACATGTAAAGAAAGAAACTACCTTTTGAATACAGTTAATCCATCAAACCCTCTGGCCTCCAGAAAAAGTCAGGGTGTTCTGAAAGAGCTCAGGCTGTCTTGGTTTGCAGGCAGCCAGGAAGTGTTGCCTTCTGGAAGGTCTTTTAGCCCCTGGTCACTGCTGCTGGCTTGGAGCCAGTCTTCAGACTGAGGCAAACCCACTGTGCAGGAGTAAGATGTGAGAATACAGCACACCGCAATTGTCCTGGCACTTCCAGAACAGTTCTTTGGTAGGCTTTTATCTAATTACTTTTTGAGTCTTGGGGACAAGACACATTAAGCTTTAGTGTGTAGTGGCCTAGATTTAAAAGATCTTTTGAGGAAAGCGTGTTGTCCATGCTCCCAGGCAGTGGGTCATAAGAAAGGAAATTATTTAAAAGAGTCCATCCAGAATATGGTCTTTTAATTACAGGCAGCCTAGAGTGCTTCCTGACTCAATTCAGTTTGTGTTTTCTGTCGTAACGAAGTCTTACGCTTCACCTCTCTTAGGTCTTTTAGAGAAGAGCAACATAATTTTGTTTAACTGGATATTAAACTGGGAAGTGTTTTTCCAGAGTATTTTATTTCTGATTGTAAGACACAGTTTGGCTTAAGGTCAGCAGAGGTGATAGTTAAACCCTCCTTCCTCCTACAAATGCTTACTCAATTAGCTTGCTTCAACAAAGCATTTAAGAAAGTAATTAAATGAACAAACATTACTGGGGTCTGATCCGCTAACCTAATGGCCAAATGAATTCTATCATTTCAGTGGCTTTTCATCAAGTGTATTGGCTTCAACCAGGTTGCTCCCATGCTTGAATATTTTGCAACACTGGGACTCAGGGTAACAGGGATAATTGTTTATCCTGAATGAAGCCATTCTGCTATCACACTTTTGTCACTAACGTTCCATCTTTTGGTATTTCTTTTGATGCAGGGATGACATGCAGTTGAAGACACCTCACAGTAAAATAAATGGACAGCCAAAAGGAATATCCAGGTTGGGTTCAACGTCAAGTTCCCAGGGGACGCCTGTCAGCCCTGCTAGACACTCAAATGTTAAGAAGGTGTCTGGAGTTGGTGGAACAACCTATGAAATATCAGTGTAAAATAAAATTAATTAAAAATAAAGAGCCATCCACTCAGCCAGCCATGAAGCTAGGAGCACTGTGAAGACTCAAATAACAACAAAGAAGGAGCAGCAGCAGCCGGCCACTCTCCTTTTTCTTGTTTTGGGTTTGTTCTGTTTTCATCTTTCTCTTTTGGCCAAAAACCAGCTGCAGCCTTATTCTTGAGGGAATAAAATCGTACAGTCCATCAGACTTTTCCTGAACTGACAGGCAGGAACTGGCTATGACCTAACACCACAGCCACAGAGCGAATTTCTTTCATGCAAGAGAGCGCTAAAGCCATTGTGCGTGCGTCTGTCCAACAACTCTGTTGTGTACCAGTTGTGCTGTGAAAAAGTATGGTCAGTCCAGGATTATTCAGTTTGTCCCATGCTCCCTCCCAGTTCTTCTGGCAAGCAATGTGTCCGGCAGGAGTCAGAGGCCCAACTGCTGTTTTCCTGCTGCCATGGAAAGCAGGCTCCCTGTGCTGGGCGGTCTGTGGGTGCGAGAACTGCTCTGTGTCCCCCAGGCGTTGCAGATCAGGTTCCTCCTCCTGAGAAGGCAAGGGCACGCTGGGCCACGAACGCTGTGTCATCTTTTAAAGCCTCCCTGGTCCCGGATGGGAGTGGGAGAAAGGATAGCAACAGCTTCTCACTGTCTGCCATTCACCTCCCTGTGTGTGAAATTGTGTGTGTGTGCGTGCGCGTGTGTTAGTCTCTCGTGGAAAAGGACCACACCACCAGTAAGGATCTTCCACTCTGACCTCTTGCTCCCTCTGGTTTTTAAAGGCTTCTCTGACTGGGAAACAAAACCAAGCAGATAAAAAAGGAAATGTTTGGATGGGAACGTATTTTAAACGGCTATCAGCTGCTTTCCCTGCACCCTTCTTATTACCTGTTGGATTTAGGCAATAACATGGTTTACTGCCTTGCCCTGGTGCCGTCTGTGTAATCCTGCAGCAAGGTTATCATAATCTGTTGAATTTACAGTGCGTGTAACTGGGCCAAGCATACATCTAAAGGATATAAATTTTTTGTCTGCCTAATTACTAGCACACTCCCTCTGGTCTTCAATACTGTTAGACAAAGGATTTTCCGTTTGTTTTTTTTTCCCCTTGGGAAACAACTTTTTAAAATAATATCAATCAAATCTATTTAACATTCTGAGATTTCCTTTTCCTTTCTCCAGAAAACTACATTTGCTTTGTTGGATTTAAAGACAACTTTACTATAGAAGTCAAGAAAGTGGTGCATTACTTTTGTCACAAATATGAGGACTCTGGCAAAGCTAATTTTGGGACAAATGGAATATTTTTTTTTCTTTTCTCCATTCCTTATCTCCTTTTCCTTACTATTTGGTTACCACCTCAGAAGTTAAAAGTACTGAGATCTGGACCAACACTAACTAGCCAGATCTTACGTGCAATTAAGAATATCTTGAGCAACTGTTGCCAAAGTCACTAAAAATGGTTATTTATCACTGAACCAGTCAGCGTACAAAACCTCAACTTTCCACCTGGTTCTCCTGATGAATAGTTTTGACTAGAGAGCTAAATTCATCATTTTTCAGGATATTTGTTACAAGGGACTGAATCCTTTTCAGTCCTTGACTTTAATGGAGAGCTCTCTATATACTTGGTAGCAATTCAGAATGTGTTGATAACATCTTACTTGTTTCTATGTATGTTGAGATTAATTATTCCAGGAGGCAAATATTGACCTCAGTTTTGCCTGGTTAAAATTTATCTTTTGATTTGACAAATCCTGAAAACTGCTGCAATACATGCTTATTATGTATCTTGTATATCACATCATTTTTTGGAGAGGAAGATTGAAGAAAACATAAGTTAATCATTTCTCTGTGTAATGCTCTATGTTGCCTGAAGGGAGAAACCTGACAAACAGTGCAGCTGCAACAGGCTAAAGTTATGAGAGCGTGAGCTAGAAATCAGTGTATTTTTTATTGCCTTGATAATATTTTAAATGCCTACTGTAGGGACATTGCAGAGCAGAGAAGCAATAGTCTTTCTATGCAGATTTGCTCACTGGCATGTAAAATATTGTCTTTATTTGGAGGCACTATGGTACCAGAAAGATGCTGGCAAATTGGATCAGGTACAGACAGAGCAATATATATTAAAAGACTGGACAGGCTGGGTGCTGAGAAGATTTAAAGGGCTAAAAACATGCCACTGGCTAAGCATGAGGTGGAAATTGAGTATCATCATTTTACAAACACGTTAGTTAAAAGATGTAAAACCAAAGGTAAATCAAAGGGGTTGTGACTGGTAACCAATGCTCTACATTTAGAAGGGGGTGGAAAAGATGGAGGGGAAGGGGCGGTGGAATAGTCTTCCAAGGCAAGGTATTGGAGAGTAACTGTTTAGGACAGTCAGGCTGTATTTGGAGAAGTCATTGAAAACATTTCTATAAGAGGTGAGCCTGGAGGGGCAAGGGGCTAGACCAGGTGGCCTTATAGATTTCTTCCATCTTTAACTGTTATTGATCTGCAACTCTACCCTGATGTTAACTCCTCAGGAAGATGCAGTATTTCCTCAAGGACTGGAATTCACTCTGGTGCATAGAGTATCACAAGACTTACTTGTTTTTAAAGTATCGTGTATGCCATATGTAAGCCCCGAAAAAGAGGGGATATGTGAGACACTGAATTTGGGCAAGGGAGGTAAACAAGGGCACATTTTATCATGTATCTTTGAATACGTACATGAAATTCATGCAAGCAAGGCTGAAAATTTGCACCAATGTAATATTTGAGATTTGCATCCCAGTGATGCTCCACTTTGATCGTTCTTTCTCCTACATTTATAAACAAAAAAGCTACTGAGGAACTTGAAGGGCCAAAGAGCCTTTGAAGTTAACTACATTAGTTCATGAGAGAATTTCTCAGTAAGACTAAACACAGTATTGTGTGTATAAAGCACTAATATCTAGGGTTATTTTGACATTGTTCACAAGGGTTAAGGGAGGAAAGAATGAATGCACTGTGTCATTACAGATTCAGATGTAAGGATTATATATTTTGTGAGTAGTTTTGCCCACAGTTGAGAGACATTTGACTTGTTAATAGGTTTACAATGGTACCAAAGTCTTTTTTTTTTCCTTTTGAGGTTTGCATATAATTCAGTGCACATAGCCTGGAGTAAATTATTCAAATCTTCTGAAAGAATAATCTAAGCAGAACTGTTAACAGGAGATTGCATGCAGCAAATCCAGACTAATTTCCATCCAAGGCACTGAACCTGCAGCTATTTTCTCATCAATGTAAGTGTCTGCTTTCATAGCTCCTGTTGAGGGACTGGGGACCTATTTATTAAAGGCTAATTTTGAAGCAGAATCTAGCCCATGTTAAAGTGTAGTTCTTCAAGCAGTTTACAGACTAGCAGTAAGGTTCTTCTGCCCAGATAGTCTCAGTTTTCACCAACACTGCAGGCCAAATCTTCAGCTGCTGTAAATTGGTGTGGCTCCCTCAAAGCTCGTTTAAGCGATGCTAATTTACAGTAGGTGGGGATCAGCCATGAAAATCCAGTGCAAGTTAACACATCTTGTAAAGTAACTTCTTTGTTTTTGTCATGTTTATTTCATGTTTCAGAAGTCTTAAATCTTTTCAACATGTTTTTATTTTTAGCTGTGGATTGTAGTACTTATTTAAAAAACAGCAATAGTTTTTGTTTAGTTTATGCATCAGTGTTCATTGCATATTGCATTTTATTAGCCGTTTTTTCCCTGTTCATACGCTCCCATTTAGGCTCCAGGTTTTCATTGTAGTACAATCTGCCTTGAAAAGTTGGATCTCTGTATCTTTAATTGTATAATATATTGAGTATTATGACATTAAATGTACCTTACTACATGGGTGGGAGAGAGAGGAAATATTTTTACTTGAAGCCTTAATATTTTCTTTTTTTTTTACTACTTCGTTTGTTGACCTCATAGGAAAGTCTGAATAGCAAAGACTTTGAAACTCTGGGCCAAATACTGCACTGATATACAACCAGCATTTGGCCCCCTATGTCAAAACTGGATGCAGACATAACCTGAAGTGAACAAGGGAAAAAGCCTCAGGGTGGCATATTTTCCTGAAGATCATTACCACAGTCTCAAAATGTGTCTGTAAGCAAGTATGTTAAAGAAGTCTTCAAGTCTCGAATTTTTAAGAAAGGTGATAGCGGGAACTGCCCTAATATCTTACATTTGCATTTTCTTTTTAAATTAAACAAAACAAAGCCAATGTAATGCTTAGTTTGGTTAAAGTCAGCTCTAAGGGTTGCACAGAGCTATGTGTTAGTAGCCACGTGCAGCAAATGAACTGTGTTGTGTTGCTGTTCTAAAATTGCTAATCAAGCATAATGTTACATCAACCCGGCCTAAGATAATCACCTCATGGGCGTTATAATGGACGTTCCTCAGATGATGCCTATTCTCCTATAAGCCTAATGTGGAAATTGCAATGTGGTTTTCTTTGGACTATATCTGTGGTCCAGACTAGAGATATAGATATAGATATATATATATTCAATATTTTTTTGTGTGTGGGAAAGATGGGGTCAAGGTTGCTGTCTCTGACAGTCTGAAAAGTTATTGTCGAACCGTTTTTATGGTCTGTATTTCACCTGTTCTGCCACCTTGAATTGTTGGAATGTATCCGTGCAGGCTTTGTGGAGCTCTGTCTGTAACCTTTTTTGTGGCTCTCGTAATACATATATATTTTTTAAACCTTTGAGTCACTTCAGTGTTTTAAATTGTCTGGCTTTCCCTGATGAGTTACATTTGAGATGCATTCATTTGCCGAGATGGTTCATGGGACACTGCCCTTTTTCACTTCCATTTGTGCAAAGCGTGAACTGAAACTGTAGAAGTGGAAAGGCCAGTTCCAGTGCAAAATTTTCAGGTGACAAAATATTAAAAGAAGCGATTGCAGGGTAAGTCTCATTGTCAAGGTGCTTATGGTAGAGTAGAAGATACGCTGTCTTTTAAGAGGGTGTCTTGTAGTCGTGAACAATGGATCATGCTTGTGAGGCCACAGTAAGTGGTCCATGAAACATCACTAAATGAAGTTTTCTGTTGTGTTTTTTATTAAAGTTGTGGGGTTAATAGGGATCCTGTGATCCAGCACAGTTGTGAATCATTGCTACAGACTGACTGTGGAAAAAATGTTGAATTGGTATTTGTTGAAATGTTCTACCCAGGATATCTGGATTTATGGATCCCAAATAGGTACAATTTTTAATTGTTTTCATCTATCTGTTTTTAGGCTCTGAAAATATGTCCGTTTGATCTATAAGACTGGCTTACAACACACACAATTTCCAAGCCCTCCTAACAGCAGCTGCTGCAGGATTTCTGATGCCATAATTTGCATATATAGGCTAATTACATCAAGCAAGGATCCATTCAAGCATGTTCATTATAAATGTCAGTCATATTTGAGTGCTGTTGTGTCTTCACATGGCAGAGATTATTTTATATGTAAAATGCCCACAAACGTAATCTCCAGGCTCCATTGATGTTGGCTACATCAAACGGAATTATATGAGCTCATGATCTCTTTTAGTACATTTTATTTAAAGACATCTTGGCTTACAGTGATCTTGGCTTTCTCTAACTAATAGATAAATTATCCAGGTTTGTATTCATTTTTCCATTATTGTTATTTTTTATTCTGCAGGACAAGTTTCAGTTCGCATTTTGGAATATAATAAGGAGAGACAAAGGAAGCTGTTTATACAGGTGAATATATCTTTTAAGAGAGGAGCAGTTACATAATAAATGGATTAGAATTACTGTCAAAATAGGTTTTGTTCATCTTGTCACAATAACTTGAATTTTAAAGTAAGGTTTATTGCACAGCTGATAACTCTGTAACCCTGAAACATTTTAAAAATGTCTTGGTTAGACATTTCAAATTATATGAAGGAATATGATCTACTTTTACAGATTAAAACAGTCCTAGAGAAGCAATGGTACATTTTACAGTGCCTTATATATATGTGTATATATACATGTATATATATAATGCCTATATGTATATAATGTATACAGAACTGTGTGCATATGTTCAAGTAAAACTAGTTACAGGTGTCCCTATTGGATGTATTTTAAATGGAACTGATCTGTGCTGATAGAAGAAAAAAATGGTTATATCAGCAGCAAAATACAAAACCAAAAGTACTTACTAAAATGTAAGCAAATAAAATAGACTGGAAACAGTGTTTCTGCCAGTGGTTATGTTCCAGGCTGTGGAAGACTGGTAAGTAGCCCCACCATTTTAAGCGATATTCAGAGAGAGGGAAAGCAGTGATGGAAGGTTGGAGAAAGTGGAGAATATCCCAACCCCAGTGCTCAGACCTGTAAAGGAGAGGTGCAGGAGGAGGGGACAGGCTGTCTTTCAGGGGAAGCTGAGACCTTAGACGAACCTTCAGAAATCGCCTCAAAGAAGTGGCCTTGAGAAAAGCGGCTCTGGGCCATGACAAGAAGAATCCTTCAGCCCCACTTGCATTGATGGTATTTCACCAGTTCTTTCAAATGGGCAAACGATTCCTTCCCCCCAAAGTGTTGGGGTTTTTTCCTGCCAACAGGGATGCAATACTCATGACTCTAACTAGATAGGGAATAGGGACTTTCGCAATCCTTCAGACAGTGGATCTTCCCTAGAGAGAGAAAAGGCTTCTGTGGAAAAGACTCTCATCTCATGACTGTAAGGAAGATTATTCATATTTCATTTCCCTTACAAATTATTTCATGCTGTGTTGCTGTCCTATTCACCTTTTACACATGTATCCTTTGTGTGGATTTTTCAGACAGTATAATTTTGCCATTTATTTGCAAGGAATATAAAGCACTGACATAGCCTATCTGTATGGTATTAGATCTAGAATATATCAGACCTGAGATGGACAGCGTACAAAGCTATGTGAGCACTGTGGGCAATGCTGAAGTTTACCAATATTTCTGGGTTGTGTTAAGATACTCCGTCTATCTAGTCCTCGTTAATCAAAGTAATTTCTGCACTTGGATGCATAGGCCAGTTTGATCTGATTGTATGGCAGAAGTGCACACCAAAACTTATGCTGCAGGTTCAGCCAGTTCATGAGCTTTTCTAGGAGTTCAGTTGCATTTTAGACTAGAAGAGATACCACAGGTAAGTCTTGTATTTTTAAAAAATACGGTGTTTTTAAAAATATCCCTTTTGTGAAATAAATGGATTTTGCAAAAATAAGTAATTAAAAAACCTTCCTTTCAGCAGACTTGGTGAAGTATCTGCCATGTAAAATCCATGAGGGCAATACACTGCCTCCTGAAATTTATTTCACACCATTAAGCTGGCCTCCGTGCAGGGCTCATACTATCCATCTATTTCTTTAATATGGGGTAAGAATAGGATTTTCAAGGATGTAATTTGAGCCTTGTCTGTGTGAAACCCTACCACTGAAGTCAGTGGTAACTGAAAGAAATGATGAGGAGGCTACATCTAATTAGCTGGAGAAAGGGCAATGCCTGGGAAGGAAAAAGGTAGCCTTCCATAGAACTGAAACACTTGTTTTGGAACATGTCATTACACACAATTCAGCAATGGGGTCTTAATATAGGGCTTTCAACACCAAATTTACAAGTCTTGGATACTTGAGATGGACACCTAAAATGAGAATTCCTGTTTTCAGAGTGGCACAATAGCACATTAAGCTCATGCCTGCCATGCCTAGCTGCCCTGAAACCAATAGTAGTTTTTTCTTTAATATTAATGGCACCTCATTATAGACAACATGCCATTGGGAGTGGCACCTGCAGGAATTAGCTTGTTGCTGTAGTTAACATTTACTTTAGGATCTCTTCAAGCCTCAGACTTGGAGCAAATAAAACACTTGTCATCTTTATTGCCCAAAAAGGGACAAAAGAGAAAGTAGAATTTCAGAAACACATCCCATTTGGGGGTCAACTCTATTTTTAATGGAGCTTCTGTCCCTACTACAGAAAATTTAGTCTTCATGTAGGCATTTTTGAATGGCAGGCAGCAAGGGGGAATTTGGGGTTTACTAGTGAAGCAGCAAGGTGGTGCTCTTCTGCCTTCTGGCTTGTCCTTTCATGCAGCTTGCAGGTAAGTGGCTCCTGGGCAGTGGTTTCTTCCTGCGTTCACTTCTTCAGTGGATATGAGGTGGACATATCCTGTGTGTGCTGGTTGCAAAGCACACCTCCCTGCCATGGAACATACGCGTTGAAAACTTCTTTCAATTATGTAGGTGCAGAGCACATTGGGATCTTTGGATCAGGCATGATTGTGGAAGCTCGTAAAATGGCAGCATAATCTGGTTCTAGTCCTGGGCACAGGTGGTTTAGTGGAATACAGCTTTACTGTCAGCTTTTTCTCTTGTACAGTCATTTGAACAGATGGTGAAAGGGATTTTGTTGTGTTTTGGTTTTGTTTTTTTTTCTATAAATACAAACCAATGCTACTTTTTCTTAGGAAAAAATCACCTTATAGAAACTGTAATGTCTGCAAAAATTCAGTGAGTAAAAGCATGATCATATTTTTCCAGCCTGAATATTATGAATCCATCTGGCCTTGGGATCAGCCCTTACTGTTGCATTGACAGCTATCTAAAATAACGGACTTAAAAACAGAAAGTAAGTAGCTATAAATAGTTGGTACTTGGCTATGACTGATTTTTCAGACACACTACGCAGTAATGCATACAAACTGTTCTGTTGTTTCCCACAGTCTTCTATATCAAAATGCAGGTGCTTTACGCTGCTATCCTGTTGGCAGTTTCCCAGTGTTAAGCAATGGTTCGCAGTAAGAGATGTACCAGCTAGATGTTTGGCTGGAGACACAGTCTGCACTTAGGGCATAGGAATGGGCTTCAGGCATTCTGGCACTGGTTCCTGGCTCCACTACAAATTACTGCTGACTCGTACGTCTTTACGTGCCTCCTTGCTCCATGTCAGATGGTGATGTGACTTCCTGACCTCACAAATGGGTTGTGTTTGCGAGAGACTGAAACCCTATCATTATGCAATCAACTGTGTAGCCAGGGCCAAGCAGATGCATCCCATAGGTATCCAGGAGCAATAGGCCAGATTTGGGGCATATTTAACCTCAAATGAAAGCATCGTTTCAGGTCATGTTCTTGGAGAGAAAGGTTTTGGATGTCTGTATGATGGGTGTTACTGGCAGTAGTCTTGGTCTTCCACACTGATTTTGGAAAGTTTTTTTAGTAAATATGTGAACGACATTTTTGCTTTGATCCTTCCCTTGACATCTTGCATAATTTCCTTTTAGTCCAAACCCTCTGCATAATGCCCACACTGCACTAACCTCATTCCAGGAGACTATATGCTTCATTGCCTTAAGCAATTCCACTCTTCCCTGCTTGCTTATTGGAATAGTTGTGTAAATGTAGAATAATAACTAAAATTACTGAGCAGAAATGTGGTAAAAGAAATAGCTGTAGGTTGGGAGTTACCCTAAAAAAGGGGGACACTGCAATATGCTATTGCGGCACAGATTTAAGAGCTGAGTTTCACAGCCATTGACGTGTTGTGAGCTGCTGAGGAAATAGAGCCTTTTACATTTTCGCTTGAGAGCGAGGATTAGGCTGCTAATTTGCCATGAGAAAAATGTTATTAATTCCTATCTTCTTTGTGTCTGTTTTAATGTTGTACAGAAACATATATCTATTTATCTACAACACCGCATTCATAGCACAAGATTATCAAAGAAGAAATAACATTGTCAGCTGGTGCACAAAATAATTCCTTTGCTAGTATGGTCTTTTATTCAATACTCCCTTTCTAATAAAGGGGCAGGAAAGAGTTAGAAATCATTAATCATTGGGATTTTTAACACAAGAAAGTACATCCTGCTTTAAGGGATAGGAAGGTTTGGTGTGTGCACGTGTGAACAGAATTTGCATGAGTTTATTTAACTCTAAAGGCAAAATAAACATAATTATTTCCACTTATATTGAAGCAAAGCATAGCTACATTTTTCAAAACATGTAAAACCTTCATAAAAAAATATACCATGGTAATTTACTGTATTTCTCCCCCATTTTTTACAGAATTTATAATACCATTCTTTATGAGTATTTTCATTTATTTTTGAAAATAACTTTTTTTCTTGCATTATATCTATACAATTTCTAGAGATATCTATACAGACTCTCTTTGTATACATCTAAAGCCCTGGATGCTGCAGAAGTGCATTTCAGCACTGTGTCCAAAGTGATGGAGAGAGTCCTTTTTGGGTATTAGAGACTCGGGGTGTGCTATCCTTGGCTTTGGTTTATTTACACATATACCTGGCAGAGTGATCACCAGCAGGAATGTGAGCATCCTGATGCTGGATGGATTCCTTTCACAAGCTGTGCACCCAGAAATGCTTTGCCTGCCTGAAGCAGAGACCTGTGAAGTGTCTTTCTAGGTACAGTGTGTCTGTGCTCCCTCCTAGTTCAAACCACTGGGCAGATTTAAACGGTGAGCTCTTCTGTGGTCTTTCTCTGTGGCGATCGGGATGTGTTACCTGCCACCCAGCGGGGGTGAGGCACAGACCTGGGCATCAGGGGACACGGTTTGTGTTTGCAGCTCTGTCACTGACTTACTCTATGACCTTGGGAAAGTCACGCCACACTTGGCAGCTGTTATTCCAGTATGACACAAAAGCCGAGATCCTCTGGGTTTAAGTTGCTAAGTGACTTGCAGTGTTGGGTCATGTGGCCATTCCCCGTGGCAAGATCTGAAACCTGTTGGCAATAGGGCATTGGCTGGTAGAGGCTCTGTGGTGACTATATGGACACCTTTGGTAGAGGTGTGGGACTTCAGAGGGCATTTTTGCAGTCCTTAGTTCAGGTCAAAGAGAAAACAGGTAATGAAAAAGGGGAAAGAAATATCCTCGTCTGACGTGAAAGAGAGTAAAGGGCAGTTGGGTTTATTACTGGCAAGAAAAATTCACAGCATAAAGGATTGGTTGGCTGGGTCAGGCAGCACACTGTTAAGTACATAGAAGATCTCTTCTTCCTGCTCCAGATGGATTCCCATCGTTATTTTGCAGAAAGGCAGGTTATAATGTGGGCAGGGCCTTAATGAGGGCAGGGGTATAAGGCAGAGTAACAACATAAATCTGCAGAGCTCTGTGAGAGGTTTGGCTGGGGGCTGAAAGCAGGCTGCAGGGAAAAGTTCAAACAGAGCTGTGTCCTCACAGGATAGATGTTAGTTTTTGGTAATTCCACATTCCTCTGCACGTATCTTGGAGGGACACTTTTAGTATAAAATGTATTTCTTAGTTTTAAGCAGCAACCAGTCTTTCAATGCCATGTGTCTGTCAAATGTACTGTAAAAAACTAGAGTAAAGCATTGTAAAAGTAATTCCCTTCCCCAAATTGTTGAAGTTGGCAAGAAGAAAACATTCATGATTTTTTCCAGGCCAGTTTACAGCTCAAAGTTATGCTTTATATGACATGTCAAATTCATTACAAAATGTAAATTCAATCTGGAGCAACAGTAAATTGCTTATTACTCTTCATTTTCTGGATATAAAATGTTATAGAAGATCTGAAATGCAGATTCAAAAACCTTGCATAAAGTTATACTGTGTATTTTACCTATTGCTACAGCAATAGCTGCTGAATGTGGATTTTGATAATATTTTAAAAAGAATTCTGCATAAATTCCTACTGATAGCAACAGTTATTTTAGCTAAGAACCTGTAGTTCATTTTAGCAAAGTAGTTTTCATACATTCCTTCTTTTTGAGGCGAAAGTCACTGGTAAATCACACCAGGTTGTAACAATAAACTACTAGTGGCAAGTCAGTTAGGATAGAAAAACAATTCTCTTCAGAGTTTCTCTCTGGAGCATCTCCCATTGAGAGATCTCTCTTGTATCCAATTGGTTTAAAGCTGATGAAGGACATAATGCCATGGAGGAAGCAAACAATTAATCAGTGTTTCTGTTTCCCACAGTACAAGAAACAGTGAGCACTAAATGAAATGACCAAAAAGTAGAATGGAAACACAAGGCAGAACTTTTTCAAGAAAGCAGGTTAAATTGCTACAGGATGTTGTGAAAACCTTATAGCGGGGCAGGGAGAAAAGCAACAAAGGTATCCTTTAGCACAGCGTTACCTCTGCTGCTGTGATTAGCAATCCCCTGCACGGGGACGGGAAAGCAGTGCTCTCTTTAGTCCAGGGTGGCATTAGTTGATTTTTGAAGCCTAGTGCTTTGGATGCTCCATGACTGACTAATTCTATGCTCAAGAATAAATTCATCACTTGAGTCTTACAACTGGTGACTTTGATAACTGAAACTGTCATGGTCAGACTAGCTCCATGCAGAGGGCTGATTTTCACATGAGAGTCCTTATAATTTCCCTAGGAAATGCATGAACACATTAGCAGAAATTTGATTGAATGAGCTCAGTTACATCATTTGGAAGAGAGAAAAGCCACCATGTCATTTTGCCTGATCAGTACATACAATGATTTCCAAGTTGCTGTGCACACACACATGCTTACATATACGTACATTTACATATATACGTATGTGTGCAGATAATTTATAAAAGCAACCACAGCCTTTCAGTTGTGTGTGCTGTGATTCATCAGCTGCAATAAATTTTGGCAGGGACATAATTTCAAATCTTCTGCTGAGGATGCCTGCCAAAGCGTTGTTGGACAGAGATAGGATGAAGAAAGTTATTTATAAATGGGGATAATTAGGTCCTGTGCCTATTAGTGTTGGGAATGAGACAGAAAGACGACATGTGTAATAATGAGTACTGTAATATGAGAAGATGCTCTCCATGATTTTCTACTTGTTGATCAAGAAATAAAATACATTCTCAGGTGAAATAACATCATGATGTGCTGCTCCCAGCGTGGAGATGCAGATTGAGGGAGTGTGTGTGTCATGCTGTAGGATAGGTCTCAGTTACACTAATGCAAGTTTGGAATGCTTCCACAGGAGCCAGGTGCTGATTGTTGTAACTGAGATGAGACTCTGTTTTCTCAGTCCTGAACTTTACATTTTGTATTTAGGAAAAATAAACCCTGAAGAGACATACAAACTGCACTAACTCCTCTTATTTGGAAGCAATGGCTCCCGATCATGCTGGCAGGAGCCGGCACTGCTCAGTCTGATGCTGTGCTCATCAGCTTTGTCAGCAGAGGCAAGGCTATTTCTGTGTCTCATCAGTCGTGTAGATGTACATAACATACCTTTTTTTCTTGAGAAATACTGTCAATGAGACAAATTCATCTTTCCACTGGTATTCTCCCTAGAGGCATAAATGCAGCGAACACAGTGTGAAATTTCATCCACTTTTGGACCCTGTGCTCAGACAGTCTCTGCAGAGCACCCAGGACAATGCTCTCAGGCCATTTCTTACTGAAGTGTTCGTCACACAGTAAGTCAAGAGAATAGCGATTAATATTCAAGAATTCTTAGCTCCTGGCTTTATACCAAGCTTCCTAGGTAATGTGACTAATGTGTAATAAGACATGTAAACACACATCTGTGTTTAAACAGTTGAATATCCCAATAACTTTTCTTACTTCTCAAGCTATTTGGACTGATCTCACAACGATTGGGATTTTTAAGGCCCCAAGCTCTTGAACTCTCAAGTAAACGCTTGGTTATGGGGGTTTCTGAGTTTCTAACTAGAGGCGGGGAAAAAAACCATCTTCAGCATTGCAGAGAAAAGCTTGAAATACAAAAATGCTACCTCTCCAAAACCCCCCAAACCTGAGAAAAGTAAGCGTCAGGCACATTATTTCTCCTGAAAAGTTTGGGGTTTTAAAACACTGGCACAGTGTTGACAAGGTCCACTGATTCAGAAAGATTATCCATGTATTTAAAAGTAGGTGCAGTGTAAGGAAGTGCTTTGCTCAGTCTGGGCCTTAGTCTCTCTGAGACGGGGGTGGTGTTTGGAAAGCTCGTCTAGCTAAATCTGAGCTGCAGCTGCTATTTCTGCCCTGTCGCCAGCACAGAATGTCACGTATCTGGCTGACTATCTTGCAGGTTCTCCAGGCCTGCAGTTAGTGTCACTTCCCCAAAAACTCTTTCATCCCAGGGTTTTGCCTACACAGCCTCAATGCAGCTTGTATGTGAAAACACTGCATTTAAATGCCTGTTTCCAAAAAAAAAGGAACAGCCTGTGCCAAGCCCATCCCTAGGGTGACTTTTTCTGAAGTAACGCAGGGAATATCTGAAACAGCTCCTGACAGAGAAATAGGAAAGGATATCCATTTGGGGGGGAGCTAGAATTTTGCCTTTATATGCCTTGTAAAGCATTAAAGGGATTATTAAAACTAGAAATCCTCTAAATTGTGTAATTATGTATGTCACAGTGACTCAAATGATTTTGCAAGAAGAGTGTTCTCTTGCCTGCTAGGTGAATTTTGCAGATCAGGTATTTTAGTGGTTTGCCAATGGACCTAAAAGCAGAGGCTGGGTTAGGGCATAGATGCAGTGCCTAAATAAGTGCTTGGTAGTGACTGTGACTGTCAAATGCAGGAGAGGCCAAGACTGTCAAGTCCATCCTAACACAATTACAAATTTATTTTCTTTTCTAAAAATAGAAAAAAATATAAAATGGTGTAAAAAGAGATCAGTTGAACTTTGCAAAAGCAGCAAATGCTGAAAAGCTGTTGCTAAAGCAAATTCTCAGTTGCTAATCAGGATTAGGAAAAACGCCTGGGTTCTGTTCCATCGTTAAGAGCTATAAGCAGCACCTGTGCTTTGTTAGCAAAATAAAAGTTTACTGTTATCTAAAACAAAAACATTGGGGGGCAAGGCAGTCCTTGAGGCAATAATATCAAATCCCCTTTTGTTTCCTGGATAGTGATTACAGTAAAATACTTTGCTTATGTTTCCATTCCTTAGACCATCTGTTTCAAATTAAACCCTTCTGGCATGATACATCATTATTTATTAGAGCGTTACATTAGATAATGTAGTGTTAGCATTGCTGTTATAAACCCTTAGTTTCATGAGTATGACTTTAGGGGCAGAACTAGATGTGTTTACTTAATGAAAGGGCTAGAGACTGTGTTAATAAAACTAGTTCGCTAGTTCAGAAATTGCTTTTTTCTTTTTTTTTTTTTGGTCTTTCCTTTCACAAACATATTTTTGGTGTGTCTGTTAATCTGTAGCTCTGAATGTTTGTGTTTGGCAGGGTGAAACCTTGTGATTTTAAATGACGGAAAGCTAAGATACTGAGAAGGACCCATTGATAATAAACTGTTACGACACCTAAAGCTGAAAACATGAGACCCTATATGTGATGGGGTCACAACCATTGCCATAATTCTGCAATGCCACGTAGCAGAGAGGGCACACACCCATGTGATTGCAGAGCCACCGAAGATCTGGCAGGTAACACCCCCCTGCCCCTGAAGGAGTTTCTTATTCTTGTCATCTGTAGCAACTCTTTTCTCATGCTTTCCAGCAGAGGCAAGGCTTTGTAACACCAATATGCAGAGGACAGGTTTTTATGCTAAAGCTATCCTGCAGTCTCAACCATTTTGGGACATTTTAGGAAGTGCAAGGAGATTTTTTTAAAAATCCTCAGTGTTAAGGAGACTTTAGTCACGGTGTACTAAAGAGGCTTCCTCCTTACTAAAGGAGTACGGAAATAGATTCAGTCCCAGGAAAGAAGAGCAGTTTCTTACAGCTGAATTTGAGATACTTCAGTTTACCAGTGACAACCTAGTATGAAGATTTTTTTTTTCCCATCTATTTTAGTTAGAAAGGTGGTGACTGTGAGTGTAAAATTATGAAATGGATTGCTCTTTCGTGATGTAAAAACTTTCTGTGCTCTAGAAAAGGTGAAACCTAGTTTTAAATATGTTTATAGAGAGTGTGTCTGGGGAAGAGGACAAGTCTTTCATCCGAAATGAGCTCCTCCTTCATTTTTTTCTGGCTAAAAGAGATCTGAAGGGTCCTCTAGTGGGTGATTCACAACACCTAGATTAAATTCAAGATCTGAATCACTGCAAACATATATAGATGTAGACTTCCTTTTGTGCCAAAACCTCCCTAAATTTTGTGCTGTATTTAACCAACACAGGACTTACGTGGTTGTGCTTACCCTTCAGTGATGTGGTCAGAAAGCCAGTATCTGCTTCAAAATCTTTAATTTTTTTAACTGGTTAAGTTACACAAACCAAAGTTGCTTAAAAGAAATATTTTCTCTTGCTCTATTAAAAATATGTATTAAGTGAGCTTAAGTAGCATCATTTTATAACCCAAAAGCTTAAACTAGTGTATCATTTAAATTTTCCTGGGTCTGAAGCAGGCCAGGATGACATCATTATTTCCTTTAAGAAGGCCAGCAGTAAGTCCACAGTATATGTCTGAATACATTTGGATGAAATGACATAATGTTTCCTCTTTCTCTCTCTCTCTTTTTGAGAATAAATTTACAGATTTATTTTTTTTACATTGGGAAGGTGATACATGGTGAGTAAATGCGCTCAGGGTCATGGAAAAGGCTTTTCAAAACCACATTTTCCTTGTTTCAAATGTTTTGTTTAAGAAAAAACTGCCTGAAAGTTCATAAATTTTGCTTGCCAATTGTAGGCTAGAGACCTGCCCTTGCTCTCCCTGCAGCTAATGGTAAAACATCCAAACACTGACTCACCCTTACAGAACACAGGAGTTGTTGGTATGTAGTGAAGTTAACCCCGAGGGCTGCGTTGCTCCTGCTGCTGCCACGGGGCATTTCTGCCTCCCAGGGGAAAGCAACACCCTTTGGCAGGCCACATCCGTGCTGACTTTTCTGCCAACCCTGCTGGCTTTCCAGTTTCTGTTTTGCTTTGTTCTGGTTACAACATAGTGAAGAGGCCACTCTAACCTTCTAACCTGTGACCACCCTAACCTACGGCACCTTGCTTGAGGGTATCTCTGCACCTACCCACTGAAATGGGATAATCCCCTGGGAACCACCCCACCTACAGCATCAGTAGCACAAGTGTTGACTGTTTTAGCTCACAGAATAATTCCATTAGTGGGTACCATCAGTAGGTTGTTATCCTCTTAGATGGATTTTCTGCTCAGAGATGAAATACAACACAATAAAACTGGATTAGAATAGTAGTAATACAAATATATGTAAAAAAACCCAGTTATTTTTGTAGTTATTAATATAGTTATTAATGTAATGCAGCACTGTATATTCAAGCTAGTGGTAACTTTCAACAAATTGTTTTTAGAGATTTTTCTTAATTGAATTGCAAAGTAAAATATAATCTAGTTAAAAACGTTTTTGGATTTACTGAGTAAAATCTAAGATAATCTCAAAAGACTTTTGCACATAAATTGTATTAGTGCACTAGTACCTAAACCAGGCAAAAATGAACTGTGGACTGTGAGCATATGCACAGGAGATTTCTGGTGGTGAAGTGTTATCACAGAAGAGTGACATCCGAAATGTAGCACGGAGGCAAAAAATCAATATTACCCATTTTCATTTTCTAGCACAATGAGATTGCCCAAATGCTCAGGAATAGATTTTCACTGTGGAAACAATTTTGATTATTGCTTAACAATGGTCTTAAACTTTTCTGGTGGTGAGTTGAGTTCAGCCCTGGTGTAAGGTGGTGCCACTGTTATGTACTTGGCAAACTTGCCTCTGGCTGTATTGGGATTTTGACCTCAAGTGTCGGGCATTTGTGCGATCGATGCATCTTTAATAGCACTGAAGTTTCAGACTGAACCACGTGATTTTAGAATTCAGTTCAAGCAAGTGAGAGATTTATCAGGAATTGCACTTTTTCTCCCATCCAGCTTCAGTCTGTTCCTGTCCCCAAGTGGACGATGGCATCTGGTGCAGTTTTTTCCTCCTTTTGTGAGTTGTTGGAGGTTAAATAAGGAAACTGGGACTCAGGTTAGAGGGCAGGCTGCTGGGAAAGAGGTCAGTGGGACAGTTAATGGAGAATGGGTGTTAATTATGAGGGATAGAAGAGAAAAGGCATTATGGGGGGGAAATATTTAGAAGTCATTTGCAGGAGGCTAGGAGACAGAGCTGGGGGAAAAGAACTGTGCTGTTTGTGAGGAACTGGATGCGAAGTTTTGAAAATAAACATTTTCCTTCTGGGCTCCTGCTAAGAAGGAACATACACAGTATAAATACACATGCCTGCCTCTGTGGTAAGGGCTTCCAAGATAAAAGAATCACAATTTTAAAGCTATATGAGAAGAAACAGAAAGCTGAGCACCTTAAATATAGGGAGTGAGGCAGGCAAGAGGGATAAAGGAGGGGAAAAAAACATCTAGTCTGTAGCAAATTTTCATCAGGGTCTCTGATGCGGTTGTCTGGCCCCTGGGGGCCACTGTTGATCCGTAAAATGTCCGGGAGCCAAAGGACCTGCACCAGAGTCAGATCCATTTCTCTGTCTGCACCGTGTGTGTGTGAGACAGAGACGCAGAGTGGTGGGCAGGGGAAGGACACATCTGGGAGAGCTGGAGAGTGCTTTGACTGCTTCAGCAGAAGGACCATTTTCCTTGGGGCAGGCACGGTGTCCTTACATCCCTGCTGCAAGGCTGGCTGAGTGAAGGGGCCCATTGTCTGGCTGGACAGGCCACCGGGTGCCTGGGGGTGCGGTGGACGCTCTGGCAAGTGGCCCCTCTGGCGAGTGGTCCTTCTGAAGGCACTTGCGCTGGTTGGAATCTGGCTGCTGGAAACCATCCACCCAGCGGGCACGGGAGTGGGGTAACATGGATTTGTAGCGTGGGAAATGTGGGTACGGAAGTGAAGCTTAAATGGGTGGATGGGAATGATAAGAAAGCATAATTAAATATGAACAAGCAGAATAATGGAATCTGTAAAATTTGATAAGACAGTACCACGGCGGGTCTACAAGTAATTAACGTTCCCGCTTGACCACATCGTTTCTTCTACACAACGCAACGCTGCTGGAGGTGAACTGAGATCTTGCTTCTGAAAGAAGTCTCCTCGTCGATGGCAGACCAGAACCCCAGCTTGGAAGGGACCTCAAGGACCACCCGCCCCGACCTTCCTCGCTCAAGACGGCCCCGAATCGGGGCAGGGAGGTGCCGCCTTCGGGCGGGCGAGGGCACAGCGCTGCGAGGCGGGGAGAGGGATGCCCAGCCCCGCCGTAGGCCGGGCAGCCCCATTCCCTAAATCCCAGTTTCCCGCTTCCCAGCGCCGGGAACGGGCCGCCCTGTCCTACCCCCGCCTCGCCATCCGCCGCCTTCGCGGAGGAATCTTGTCCCACACCGCGCTCCGTCCGCGGCGGGGCGGGGCTGGGCGGGGCAGGGCGCGCGGCGGCGGGGCTGAGGGGGCACGCGGCCCTCCGCCGGCGCCATGTCGTTCCGCCGTGCCTTGGCGCTGGCCGCCTGCGGGCTGGCCGG
>JAHREE010000285.1:1640674-1658411 GCA_033628505.1 Tringa tobata
CCCCTTTTACACACCTACGCTTCCACCCCCTCAATGTCCTTCCACATCCCCCCTTCACACCCCCTGACCCCCCCCAAATAAATAGGTTCCTGGTGGGCAGCCAGGACACACACCACTGAAATTACTGGAATTTACATTTTCAGTGGCACTTAAACTGGGAGGCAGGGGGGAGAGGAATGTATGAAATTTAAAATTAAGTACATAATTTTTACAGTATTTGGACTTTCTGTCTTAAACATTTTTGAGGCTCTTCAAATCTTCAGTGGCACGAGCCAGTGCCGCTGTGTGCACACACAGAAAAGATGCAGTTGTGTTAGCAAGGCCTGGACCAATTAGTGCTTGGCCATGTCATGGTCATCAACCCAGCTACTTCTTGCCATGCCCCACAAAACTAAACAGAGTGTGACACTTGTAGCTACTCATTTATTTTCTTTTAATAGAAAGTGGGGTAATTCTATTTTTAATGTGACACTTGGCTAATTAAGGGAACCGAAACCCACAACTATTCTTTTGCACCTTTAAAAGTGAACTTTTGGCCAAGAAAACGTAATTCAAGCACTATCAATCTGATTTAAAGTGTTTCCACAGGCTCAATATGGCAGAGCTCTCTTCACAATCATGAATGATCAAATCGCTACATAAATTGCTATTTTCTTTTAATAGCTGAAGTAAATACATTGTTAGAAAAATGACCTCTTCATATGCAGTACAACAGGACTAATGCACATTATAGAACGTTTCTTGACTGAACCAAAACAAAATTAGAAAGTGAAAGGTAGGGAGGTGGGAGTGGAGGCGGTGTGTGTGTGTCTACATGTACATATCAGTAACATACATTTTTATATTTATAAAAAAAAAGCAAAGCATAACAAAGGAAAAAGGACAAAAAGCATTAGTTTCAGTTTCCAACTCTAGAACAGACTCTTATAGAAGGGTCAGGCTGGAGAACAGCAGCTGCCCACAGGCATTTGGCTTTAACATGGCATTGGGCAATTACTCATCATTAGAATAATTTCTCTAGAATGACAGTGACATCATTTACATTAAATTTAAAAAAAAATATAATTCAAAACCAAACAAAAAAACCCAAGCCCTTTAAAGTAAAACTGTAGGAATTTGGGACCTAAAAAATTGTTAGAGACCACGGAAACTGCTGCATCAGAAAACCCAGCCCAATAAAACCTTATGAAAAAGTCAGTTAATGTACTTGGTGACAGCAGGGTATGTTTGGTTTTTAAAATGTCTCTTAAAGAATGACACCCTCCCACCTCCCCACCCTCCCCTGCAGCCTGCAGCTGGTTGTCTGGAATAGCACTGATTGACAGGCATTTGTGTAAAGTAGCTCTTGCTAATGTCCAGCTCATTGGAAATAGGCTTAATTATAAAGAAAGAGCTAAATAAGCCTTTTTTTTAAAGAGTAATTTCTAAAATAGGAATGCTCTCCCACAGCGGAGAGCTATCGCACCAAGTAATTAAACTTAGAAAAAGAGAAAGACGTTAAAATACGTTCTGTTCAGAAAGCCCAGAAGAAAAACTGTATGTGCCCATAGTAAGTGGATGCCACTTCTTTTTTTAAACTTCTAAAAGAACAAGAATTTAATTAATTAAAAAAAAAATATGTTACAAAAGGCACTATTAAGCTTGCAAAAGCATTAAGTGCAGGGGTTTTTTTAGGTTTGTACCAAATCATGAGCCCACTGAAGGGAGTACAGGCTCTGCAGTTGCTACAGCCATCAGACCTACCGCGCTCCGGGGTCTCCACTCGGCCACGGCAGCCCCGAGCCCTGGCACATGGGCCACCAGCGCTTGCCCTGCAGCAGCCCACCTGCAACCAGTGGCTCTTCAGCCACACGGCTTGGTTCGCAGCCGTCCGAGGAGGTCCTGCGCTGTCTCATGTGGTGTGTGGCACCAGTGACTCCAAACCCATCCCTTTTTACCAGCACAGCCCTGGCAGATTATAATTTTCTGATCAGAAGTAGGGTGTAACCACAACAAAGGTTTTCTTTTTCATTTTAACTGGAGAGCTATCAACACTGAGAGCTCTGTTTCTGGGAGCCTTCCTTCAACCAACATGACAACCATTAAGCTTCATAGGGAAAGCTTCAATCTCAGCAGCGTATTGTCGAAACAAATCATTCTTACAGAAGGCTAAAGAATAAAATTATTGACTGCTGTAACAAAACCTCATTACCACATCAAGACTAGAGACATAGTAAAAACTTAGAATTCAATAAAAATATTTTTAGTCCTTATTCCTCTCGCTTTACAGTTGGGAAATAAGGAGCCACATCATGGGTCACTGGCTACCACGCTAATATATTACAAACTAGACCATTAAGGTATCTTGCTGGTAAATTTGCTGAAATTATTGCTGATGTGCTTTTGTGTAATAACTATTAAAATCTGCTAATGTTAAAAGCTTCTGTGGGGAAGAAAACCAGCTAATTTTTACAGTGTTTCTTTTAATCTTTGAACTAACATTTAAAGGAATACCAGTAGTTTCTATAGTGCCCCTTTACTAAAACACAGTGTTTTTAGCAGCCTCAGAACAAGCAAAGACTTGAGGTTTCTGTGTAAATACGTGCATACATCCACACGGAGATATGGGGGTGGGGGTGGGTGTTCAACCCTCTAGGGCACACCGCCAGCTGTAAACACAGTCTGTTTACAAACGGGGATCACGTTCATACTCAGCAGGGAAAGCTGTTGCACCCCTGCTTTGTCAGACCCTTCCCTCTGAGCATCCCCCTGCAAGTGGAAGAACATTTTACCTCTTGCCATCACTTTCCCTTCCTAAGATTTGCGTTTGCTGCTGCTGTGCTTCCTCCAGCCTACCCAAGCAAAAGAAACGCAGCTGAGGGCTAACAGGTTCGTTACAACAATGACAGTCGGTGATAGTAAAATACCACCGTCTGTCTCTAAGTAAAGGTTCAGCTCACTGCTTTACTGGCAACAGGAGTTAATCGTAGCTACTGGACAACTGCACTGACTCTTACTAACTTCTTGCATGTCACCGGTAATCTATCTTGTATATGGCATAAAGACATATATTCTTTTTTTTTTTTTTTTTAACATACAGTTGTCCTCAATTGAGGAAAAATAAATAGCCAAGTACAAACCCTCATGTCACGTCAGTAACATTGTAGTTTTTTTCCTCTGCTCTAACAATGAAAACAGAATTGAAGTCCCAGGAAGATGAGTCGTATTTTAGTGGGCAGGAGGCTCTGAAAAATAACGCAGTTTGAGCAGCGCGTGGTTGACACCGGCCGGACTGTAGCGCCCAGGACTCCCCGGCTCTGGGGAGAAGGAGGCGGCATTGCCGTATTTTCCTGGACTTCCTGGTATGGGGCTATTTCTTCCTGAATTGGAATAGCCTGAAGCATTTGGAAGGCCAGCAGCGACGGTTTGGGACTTGACTCTTGCCTTCAGTGATGGACTTGGCCAACTGAAAGAGACAAAAAGTCACATTTGGATTTTGTTAAGAAACTGCAGTAAGGAGAGCAGTACCGCCAGGCAGGGTCCCTGGGAGAGCTGCAGCAGCAGAGAAAAATAGTAATGGGTAAGAGACAGGTCTGAGAAGAAACAGTGACAGTGTAATATATATTCTATGCAGACATTTGCTCCAAAATGGCCATTAAGAAAAGAACCAGGAGCTTGTGAAGCACCTGGGCAGCTTTAGGGCACATGATCCAAACTGACCTGATCTTGGCTAGTGCTGCAGCCGCTGCTGTGGCCCGGCCTTATCCCCCACTCCCTTTAAAAAATAATCTTTGTGTCTGGATGCCACAGAAGGCACTATCATATTTCTATACAGTGTCAGATTTGTTCTTAAATCAATGAGAACTAGGATCTAAAATTTCTTTGAAAGCAGAGCACAGTATTTCCTTTGTTAAATTAAAAAATCTTTTCTGTAAAAAAACTTACCCTTTTCTCTAAATTTTATCTTAAGTGAGGCAGAATGACTAAAGGTTGATTGTAGCATCTGAGAATCATTCCTGGTCTTTCTTTTTTACAAGTGAGGCAATTTCTTAAGATGACCCACTACAGAAAACACACTATAAGCTAAAGATGTTTTACATTTTTGAAAATATATAAATAAACTAACCCACCACCTATGAAAGACACGCAGACACACAGCTTGGCTACAACCCTTGGAAAATAATTCTGACAGACCTACTGGAATTGTATCGTTAGGTCTGAGTTTTGCAGTCAAAATCTTACCTATCTAAAGACAAAGTGCTGTGGTGTGTCCTTTCTGTGCTTTTAGCAGAGGTAGCACTGCAAAATGAGGGCGGCTGACAGAGCGAGCCCTGGCACTGTCAAATAATTACAGTAATCATTTTTACTTACGTGATAGAACAGTGATTACACCTAAAAACCTTGTGTTAAATTTTAGCACTTCAGAACACTTTAGACCTTTCAGACAGTGGAATAAGAATGAAAGAACCCCTAATAATTAGCCTATTTCTTTCAAAAATTAATCACAAAATCAGGGTATGAGAGAATGTGACTTTGAAAAGTGAAGTTATTCAAGGACACCGTATCAACCAGGTACATGAAAATATTTGCCTGTTTCTACTCCACTTTAAATCATAGAAAAATCTTAGTGAGGTTCATGGTTTTTTTCTGAAACTATACTCGATGGCCCTATTTCAGTGCACTATTTGAAATACAGAGACAAAGGAAAACTGGTTTCTTTCCCAGCACTCGGCAGCATCTCTCCTTCCACTTGCCACCTGCACTTCTTTCAGCCCTGTCCCAGGTTGTTTCAGCTCTTCCCACAACATTCCCCCTGCTCCAATCTCACAGCTGCACCTCCCAGCTGCTGCTTCCCAACTCCTACTCTGAATTTTGTGCCCAAAAAAGCCAGTCAATTGTATCTTGAAAATTCTCATGAGCTCTGACAGAGCTTTAGAATTTCAGTCTTTAAAGCATATTTTGAAAAATTAATGTTCAATACCAATACTGAGAACATCTTAGTGAAAACAGTTCTCATAATTGGAATTTTATGCATTTAGAAAGCTAGAAGAAACAAGAAAAAACCAGAAGTGAGTACAGGTCATTTGATGGCTTTCTGTTCCTGCCCCCTTTCCAGTCTGCTGAGTGGCACTGGGTCATCTGTTCCTTTTCTGAGAGCTCTCCAAGCAAGGGACTCTTCAGTGTTCTTACCAACATCTATCACGGTGGAAATAAATCTCCATGTTAATACGACTACCAGAAGAAGCCACTTGTATGAAAATCGTCGCTTTGGGTTCCCCCAAAAGCAAGAGCATTCAAAATAAAACGTATAAATGGCACACCACGTATTCAAGCAGCCCAGCAAATGCCATTGGCTGCCACTACCCGTGTAGCAAAACATTCTCTCTACAACCTTCACACACCTCATCGATCTCACTACCCTTAGACTGGGGTAATAAAGGGTAAAAAAACCCCTAGTAATAAAAACATGCCCGAAGATATTAAATTCACTTTACCATCACTCAGCACAACCAAAGTACCTCACAGCAACACATCACTGCCCCGCATCCCCAGCAGGGAGGAGTTACCAGCCCACATCTCAATGGCCACTAAGGATCCAAGAACCAAGTAATACATCGGCAAAGTGAGACACCTGCCAGCTGGGAAACACTGACACTCTCCAGACCTTCACTTTTTGTCTCGTCTGTAGAGATACACTGACTGACAACAGTCAAAAACGCTTGGTGGTTAATCTCAGAAACACCCTAACAGTTAATACAGTTGAAGGTTTAAAGCAAGGTTTTTGTGAGCAACAAGGCCTGAAACCCCAACTATTCAGGCTGTTCTGGCAGCTGACCCGCTAAAGACTTTATTTCAACTCATTGAAATTGAATTTGCAGAAATACCTTTGCCTGTCAGACGAAGTGTAGGACTGCACCGCCTGCTTCCATTTGTAAGTGACGGGGTATTTCTGTGGATCAATCTCCACCGCTTCTATAGCCGCTAAGACATCACTATCCAGCTTCGAGGGCTGCTCCCTGGAATATAAACAGAACTAGATGAAAAGAGAACTATCTATTTGTTCAGGCAATAAAAAACATCTTTCAAAGAAGCAGACAAATTGCCCGTGCTCCTCTATAGACACAGTTTCTCTATGACCATTTTCCAGCAGGCCCACACAGAAATGACTGGCCATTATTACACAGCAGTCTCATAAAATAAAAGTTTTGAAAATTGACTCTGAGGACATCCCCAGAGTGCAGCAAACACTTCGTTCATCCAAGTCAGGCTCATCCTGAAGTCACAAGCCCCTCAGAGGAATGGTAAACAGCAAAGTTTACTGAAACTGATTGGGAAACAAAGCCTTCTCCTCTTCTTCCTTGTGGTTTGGATCCAGTATCAGGGAATTAGCTGCAAGAGAACTGTAGGGCTGCTCTATAAGCACTGAAGCATTTCCAGATAATGGTTCAAGGCTGACTGCAACTAGCATTGCTTCATATCACATCACCTCAACCTTCCTGCCAGTGATACTATAAAAAGTAGCTTGTTTTGCATATACAAACCAAAGGCGAAAAATAAGTGTTAAAAAAGACAATTCTTACCCAAGCAGGAATAATTTCTTAGACTCGTCATTTGTGGGTGAAGCCTTCAAAAGAAATTTTTGGGAAGAAAATTGTTGACGTTGTTGTGCCTCATTAGTCTGAATTCCAGATTCCATGGACAGTCTCTCCTTTTCCGATGGTATTTTGTGTTCTGTCCTTAACTTGGTCTCTCCAGGTTTACCTGTAACCCTTGGCTCAGAACTCGCCAGTGAACCTGCGTAGCAGGTCTTATCCGGGTGGTCCTTGGGTATTCTCACCTGACTTGTTCCTTCAGCCACAATTCTCTCGTTCACAGTTTTTTCAGTGATTTTATTTGATTTTCCTGCAACCTCTTGTTCTTGGAATGACAGGCTTTCAAATTCTGACATTAAATTGGAAACGGGCGATATAAGGCATTCTCCTCCATCACGCAAATGCTTTCTGTCACTAATTATCCTTTCACTGGAAACAGGATTACAAAATCCATTTTTGCTGGAAGAAGCCGCCTTTTCATAGTGCCTGGGGGGATCTGATGTTTCGATGATGTTTACTGCACGCTCCATTGACAAGATGTCACACTCGGCATCTCCAAGAGCATCAATGCTGGGTTCTTTGGATGCAAGAGGTTGGCTGATGTTCCGTGCTGCATTTTGTCTGTTTTTAATTTCTTCTAAGCTCATGTCATCATCATCCTCATCCAAAAATGCTCCAACAGAAATAGAATTGCAGCACTTTTTACTCTTGCCTGCGAACAATTTTGATAAGAGCAACACATATAAAGACTTTCAAGAGAACACCAGTCAAATAAATTAAGAACAAATACATCATCTTTATGCCTTATTCTATTTATCGAAACCCTCTCTAATTTTTACTCATGCACCAGTATGAACTAACCTAACTAAAGCTACAAATGCAAAATGACAACATTACGGCTGTATCTTTTTTGCAAATAACCTTTTATATCCTGGTCATTTGAGAGCTGTATTCCCTACACTCCTCACTTCAATCATTAGCCAGCAACACAGGATAAACTCTGGATAAAGCAGGACAGGGTAGGAAAATTACTGATACAGAATAGCTGAAGTTTTCATCTCTTCCAAAACGCAAAGGCTGATGACTATTGCAACGACTACCCTTCAGGGTTTGTCAGCCCAGGTTTATCCCAGAAGCAGAGTCCCTTCAGGTCTATGATCACACAGGAGAGGAGGAGGAAGGAGCACAAAGATCTGGGACTAGTGCGTGCCCTCCATAAACACATGGCCATCACCAGCCCCAGAAGATATAAAACCTTTCCTGGGTTTTGTCCAGTGTGCCTTTCACCCTCAACGGTAAAGAATGGTTCCTTTAAGAAGTTAACTTACTCTGTATCTGTGGATTACAAATTCTATGCTCTTAAGATGAATTCCCAAATGCTCTGAGTAAAAGCTTACTGAAGATAGAGGTTTTCTTACAGGAATTTCATTTGGGGGCTACAATCAAATAAAGTACTTCATGTGAAAGATAACGAACATCTAATGAGATCTGTTCTAGTTCTCCTACATCCACAGTGATGTTAGCTACTTTTTCAGTACTATAATGGGACTGTTTGGACAACAGATTAATAATAGCAACCACAACAGGTGAATGCTGCTCCCCTGGGCACCCAGCTTTTTCTCTCCCTCTTCTCCCAAGGTACAACCTGTTGTTTGTACCATTTGCTCTTTCCTTACCAGAAGGATGTGGAGTTTTATATCTATTGCAGGTTTCATTTTCCCCTGTCTCTTGCTGAGCCTTTTCGCTCATTTCCCGATGACTCAGGTACTCTTCCAATTTTCGCAACCCCTCCTGGGAAGACAGATCAACAAAACAGCCCAGAAATTCCCAGTATTCAACCCACGGGAACCCCAGTTCATGAGCTAACTCCCTGCAATAAATAAAATAAAACGAATCATTTGTGAAGACATAAATATTAGTTTGACAATAACTTTTCTGAACACATTTTATCAGCTATTAATAGTATAAACGTGCAACCAGGCAACACAATTCCGCAACAATCAACAATTTGCATAAGCAATACACACATCCTTAGCAAACACAGCGTCATCTCATTTCTTCTAGGATATTTCTCAAATTTAATCTATTTTTAAAGTCAGCACCATAAATACTGCTATTTTTAAGCCGACCGTATCTAGACATCAGATAGAGATGAATCCCCACTGACGTAGGCAGAATTTGGATGATACTCCATTCAATAGCGTTTTCTATTTGGGAATGGGAGAAGGCAGGAGGAAGCGAGGGCTTATTTTAAAGCAAGAAATCTCATCAGCTTTTACCAACGTAATTTTTTTCCCATATTGCTGATACAAGGTATTTTAACAGCAAGGCCACGGACCATAACACACAGCTTTTTATAAAGCAGAACATTTGTATTAGGATCTTTTCACTCTGCTACCTTTTTACCAATCCCCCATTTTACAGAAAAAGTAGGCTATGCCTAATTTTAGACCTTCTGACAAATTAGGCAAGTAAATGTTTGAGAAAATCATTCTATAAATACCATCAATTATACTTAAAGTATCTTTTATTCCCAAATGTAAGAAAGCTACCTCTCACATTTTTAGCTATTTTGTTTACACAAAAATACAATAAAAATCCAACTACATTGTACTTCATAAACATTTCTGCCAGTAACTTTTATCCTAAGATACCGTTCAGTAAGTGATAACCGTACACTCAGCACAAGTCTTTTGCTTTTAATTGCTCTGTCTTTTGCTAATTTTTTATGCTGACACTCTTTTAGATACCTTCCAACTCTTTCAAGACCTCTCTCCAGATCAGATTTCCTGATATTGTGAAAGAAGCCAGCTCTCTCCCGAGGTGGAGTCTTCCAAAGCCGGCGAAATTCTTCGGCCTTTAAAAAACAGAAATAATTTAAAAAAACTACCCCCCCACAATCTGAAGCTCGCTCAGGGCTGGCTAAATGTCTGCCCGTAGCTCTGTTTGCTGCCTACACGTAAACAACTCAAGTTCTGCCCCAAATATTGCTCAACTCCAGTGATGAAAAATCTCAGATTGAATCTAAAGTTACTCCTCCCAGTATTACTGGTTGCTTTGATCTCGTAACTGCTTATTAAAAGAGTAACAACCACAATGTATAACCACCTTAAAGTCAAATGTATAGATACTGAGTCTGCCTGGTTTTAATTTGGGTGCAGCAGGAAACAGGTCTGTCTTATAATTTTCCCAGGCCATTATTATTTCATTTAATGATAAATGCTCTCTTGGTCACTGGTTTCTAGGATGATGTTTTTACATGTACATATTTAATTCCACAGACTTGCTACAATTATTACAATAGATTCTTGCTGTTTATTTCAAAGTTTGAATTTGAACTGCTAAAGGGAATAATCAAACAGATTTTTGTAAAATCCCCAAGTTTATGCCTTTATATGACAAAAATCAGCAACAAGGACTGAGAATTACATTCAGACATTAAAAGTATCTGTCAGTAATCAGAACAACTGTTTAGCATTGTTTACATGCTAATTAACATTTTTCAGAGTATAAAATATAGTTACGTTTCTGTCAGCTGAATAGAAAATTGACCAATAAGCATATTTAGAAGAAAAAGCATTAAGAATTTTGGTAAAAGTCAGTCCTGGAAGAATTCAAGCATTAGATGACAGAAAGTCCTCAATTGTATTTGTTCACTATTTCTAAAGCCCGTCATACTTGCAGGCTGTTCATAATAAACTGATGAGGCAAAGAAATACCTATCAATTTATAACATATTTAACTGATATCTCATTATTCCTCCTGAAAACTGAAGACTTTGCATTTCTACTATACAATCAATATTTTTCCAAAACTCTCCCAACACCTACTACTCGGTCATCAGCTTTTCCATTTAGAAAAAAACCATTAATGTTAACTCAAGAAGCAGAGGTGATAAACTGCTTCTACTGCCAGTACCAATTTCTCGACATAAGATAAAGTTAAGATTTTTTTAAAAGCCACGTGTAGCCACATTGAAAAGTGTTGTTTCAGACTAGAAAGTTAGAGCAATTATCTGTAAGACAATGAAAGGTTTGTCAAAGAGTGCTCTTTGAATAGATTCCAACAGGGAAAAAGAAAAGAACAATTTTTTTTAACTGAACTTCC
Source organism: Tringa tobata (assembly GCA_033628505.1). Taxonomy (NCBI): domain Eukaryota; kingdom Metazoa; phylum Chordata; class Aves; order Charadriiformes; family Scolopacidae; genus Tringa; species Tringa tobata. The sequence continues at coordinate 1,651,354 of JAHREE010000285.1, forward strand.
CCTCTTGTTATTTACACCACACGTTTCTATGTTTTCAGCAGTAAAAAATACTTAGAAGACTCTGTGCTTTTCTACGGAGGAAGATCCATCTCTTCAAGAAAAAGAGAGCCACAATCTGTAACAGGAGGAAGCTACACCACACCATGAACCGTGGGTGGATCTTCTAATGGCTCCTTATTAAAAAAGAAGGAAAAAAATTGGCATTATAGTCATATGAAGTTCTCTCCCTACCTTTGAGGGGCTCATGGGGCCTGCAAAAGCTCTTATCGACAACACCGGATCTTTAGGGCTGCCAGGGTATTTAGATAAAGTTCTCTGGGGGCCATCATCTGTCTGATCGGGTGACCACGGTGCACCAATTACAGGAGCTGAGGAATTGTCTTCTGCTCTCAAGAGTGGTACATAGTATTGACCTAAAACAAATAATAAAAAGCATTCTTAAGAAGTTTACGTTACATTAGTCTGCTGCTTCTTCCAAGAATATCAATACACCCCTATACTTAACCATCTGACTATTTCATTAGTAAAACTACCTGGAATTCAAACTCACTGTTTCAGTATTTATTGCCTGCTTACACATTGACACACACAATCCTTCCCTAATGATCTTCAACACATTTCAAAATCTCCTTTTGCCAATGTCTAAACCCACATGTGACAAAACAGTGAAAAGTTCTATGTCAAAGAGATCACACACAAGTCCCCAGCATGACACATAAATCTCTTGCTTTGTAAAGGTCTTTTGTTTGCTTTCAGATTAAACTCTCTGCTTCAGGCTCGCTGAATAAAACAAGGGCCACGGGCATCATTAGAGAGTGATGAGGATAACCTTGTGATCCATACAGTCTTTTACTTTACATAAGTAAAAGACAAAACGTTTTCTGTTCCTTGTCAGTTTTAGTTTCTCTGTGGTCTTCACAGCACTGTAGAGCAGCAACATTTGTGAACAGAAATGCTACGGAAAGCAAACAGAAGACAGCAAAGAGCCAAAATACAAGCCTGATACAGTACAAAACTCTGAATACAGACCTTTCAAGTACTCTCTTAGTTTTTCTTTCAATTCTGCAGATTTATTCTTGCTTCTTTCACAAACTACCTGTTAATATAATTTTAGTTGTTTGTCAGTAAAGCATAAGATCAATCTCAAATCAATTGCAATGTGTGTTCTTTTTGAATAGTCACATTACTGGGCTCTACCCACCCCATCCCATGTCGTACTTTTAATTCACAGCAGAACAAGCCACAAAAACACATCCACACCCATACAATGGATACTGTAAAGAAAAGGCAGAGAATCACAAAATCTAGAACTTTTTCCCAGATACAATCAACTTAAAAGATTTTTAATGTTATCAAAGATTTACACTCCAATCATGACACTATTATTTTACCACAAGTAGTTAGTAAATGTTTGAACTTGGAAAAATATTGACAAGGCACAGTCAATAGGCATAACATTTTTGGGTTTGCTGGGGAGATGGAGAGACTTACTTCTGCTGGAGTCTGATCGTATTTGTTTCTTGGATTTTTTACAATAGCAGGGTGTGAGGTGAGCACATTAACAACGTCCAAATTCCCAAACTTGCAGGCAAAATGCAATGGAGTATCAAATCCCTGCAGTAGGAAAAAGGGAAAATTCACATGCATTTGGAAACATGATAAAGTCAATCCCATGTATTTTATTTTGAAATTGGGAAAAGTAAATAAATGTCGTGACTAATTATCAGGGCTCTTAATAGATCTTTTCCCACCATGCTGTAGAATAATGATTATTAAAACCCACAAAACTCACAAATAGCCCATTTTGCCAAAAGTGTTCCCTTCTGTTCTCTTTCCTTCTCCCTTATACACCCTTAACACCTCCCAGTTGTTTCCATGAGGAGAAACTGGCAGACATTCAAATCTTACCATTTTATCTGGTGTGTTAAGGTAAAGGTCAACAATATATTGGATGCGATTCTTCAACATTACATCGTTATCATCCGGATACATGAGCCGCATAAACTCAGGATTTTCCAAAGTGTCCAGCAGTAACTGGCAGATGCCGGGTTGATTCTCCTTGGCAGCAACATGCATGACATTGTACCTACACCCTTCCTGGAAAGAGAGAGACAAACAGTAGAATGAACTGAAACCTGAACAGCTTTCTTACACCTCTACAATTAACCGATTTAACTGTGAAAACACAAAGGTTCCCACACCGAGTCTTACATTTAGATTTTTGTTTCTTAATATTTTATTAGGAAAAGATGTTTGCGAGACAGTACACAAACATCCTGAAGTACAGTAAATTATATGATATCATAAGGACTTAGACATCTTTACACCGACGTTATTCTTATACTCAGCTACAGTCTTTTTTGACATCTAGGGCAAAAATGTGGCAAAGCAGGTATATTAAGATACCACATAATAAAAGGAGATGGGAAGTTCAGTGTTTAAAAAGAGCAGGAAAATGGGTGTGTATACATATTTGTTTGCTGTCATACATTACATGCACACACTTAAACAACTTCACAAAGCTGGTCTGATAGAAGTCATTTGTTAAAGTGAGATTCTCAGCGTCTGCTCAATGGTACCTTCCACATGGATTTTAGATGCAGAGCACGTTTTGAGATTTAACGGTGGTGCCTGGGTAAGTGGTGCTGCAGGAACACCTAGTTACAGCCCAGGCACTACCCCACTCCTTAAAATCATTCTGCTTTAAGAAGACTGGAGTTATTTAGAGATCAACACTATATGAAGACAAGTCCATTCTTTCACTATCGGATAAAACTCTTCTTCCCCTCAAAAACTGCAGACTCAGTTTCTTTACTTGAGCTCTTCTGGAGCAAACTGAACTCTCAGTGATGACAGGTGACTTCGGCAAGACAGACAACAGCCACATTTCTCTCAGCTTTCAGCTAGAATCAACACACACTGAGAAACTTTGCACTGGTGGAAACAAGGTATCGTGAAGGAAGAGAAGGAAACAACATTCCTTCCGGTTCTGCTTATCAGCCCCTTGAAGCTAAATCATTAAACCAAGAACTCGGATTTTCTATTTTATCTTTTTTACCTGTACAACTGTTGGATTGTCTCCCGACCCAATCAGATAGCGAGGGTTACTCCAAATAAGTTCTGAAAATGTGGCTGTATCTCCTTTCTCGACAGCTTTCCGAAGTTTAGCAGTCAGATCTTGAGTACGTGGACTTTTATAACTGTTGGCTCTCTCCTTATTAGCAGAGTCGGTCTCAGGGGAGCATAAGCCATCTATCAAAACACAAGTAACATGTTTCTAGAAACTCTTTTCAGTGATCACTATTTTTATATCCAGGCAATGAAAATAAGCTTTTAATCTAAAATATGTACTAACTTCACATCTTTAACATACAGGAGTAAAAAAACTGAGGTCAATGATAAGATATTTAAAATAGTGGAGGGAGGAGAGTATGACTTAATCATCTTATAAAACTGTTTCAGACTTCAATAGGGACCGGCAAATTTCATAATCACCAATCTGATTCCATTCAAGCTTAAAAGCAAAATTCAACAAGAAATAAGAATTTTCTGAATATTAAAATTGGTTTTGCAGTTCTGTGACTACCGAGTCCCTTTAACCTAGCAACTGGGAACACTGTGAAATACGATCGGTGTTTACCATTTTATTTTTGAACTTACAAACTTACTTAACAGTTAAGTACAGTTTTAACATACTGTGCAATTTTATCAGTGTCTCATTAAATCTGAAAATCCTGAAGTCCATGAAGAAAATCAAATCCTACCAGATACAACCATAGACTACTAAACAACACATCTATGCAGGCCATTACCAACATTTCAGCTTTAGAAGAACAGCAACATTCATGAGAACCAGAATGATGACAATTGCTTTTAGAAGTAACCAGTTTACTTTATGATAACATAGACCATAGAAACCATACATTGAAGGTTGAACCTTATGTTTAAAACCCAAAAAACAGTCTTTCCATAGATTCCTGGGGCTCTAATTCACTTCTGTGGTAGTTCTTTACAAAAGAAATGGCAGGATTCCAACATACTCTACTTCTTTTTTTATTTCTGTACAAAAACTTTTGTGCATCTTTCTTGGAAAAGCAGCAATTAACTTTACAGATGACTTCTCCAGTGACAGAATCATTTTATACAGAAGTAAAACCAGATTTGAAGTAAAAAATTAAAATATGCTTTTTGTTGCCTGTTTCTAAATTATTTCACAGAAAAAAAAAAAAAGTAATTAAATACTGGTTGTCATATCTATTTCTACAGTAACTTTATTTGGGAAGCAAGCTCTGGAACTCTGATCTAACATTTGTTTACAGCTTCTCTTAAACACCACCACCCTAAAGGGACTTTCATTTATTAAGGTGCTTCATTCTTTGAAATTTTTCCTGTTATTAGTATATGGGTTATGAAGTTGCTGCTTCTTCTCTCATAAAAAATTAAAAGACTGCATATTGCATCTACTGTTCACAGGTGAACACCTCTTCGCTTACCTCTGTTAAATGATCCCATTTTCACTGGAGACAGACATAAGGAGGACTTGCTTGGAGATGGGAAATAATCACAGATTCCTTTAGCAAATTTCTCAGCATCCTCTCTGTTTGAAAAAGCTTTAAAACGGGAACCCTTAATCATCTTAACAGCTTGGAGAGCTTCCTTTTTATCTTCATAAACATGTATTCTCTCTGCAACAAAATACAATCAAAGTTAAGTTATTTTAATAACCTCAGTATTGAAACTGTTTCTCTACCAAACGGCACAAGAATCAAAAATCCTTTTAAATTTTCTCTCTTGGAAATTGAGTAGAAGAATTTTACACCCTCCAGCTAACATCAGCTGGTACATGCAGTGTTTGGCCGCTCCTATCAATCAGGATCTGAACACCCATTTTAATATGGGTCAGCTGCAACATGAGGGTATTTCATGTGCAGGTTGAAAACCCAAATTCAGAGTTTATTCACCTTGCAATACTCTACATGTTCTCTTGTTCAGAAAGATCAACTATGTAAGTGATCCAGTCACAACTTTAAGAAGTCTACACAGAACCTTAGATATTAATCAAATCCTTCTCCTTCCTCTCCTTTTCTATTAATTTTTCAAACTATGATATATGAATATCCTTTTTATGAGAAAGAATACTTAATACTGTCTCAGAATAAACCATCCTTTCTGCGCTACTGTAATCCTGCCAGTAGGTAATTTAATAACTCCTCATTGTAGTACTCATCAATAAAATGTGAAGAACAACTGATACTTCTAAATACCATTAGGCGTTAAGATAGAAAGGAAAGTATGAAATCTGTTAGAAGAGATCATTTAAGTTTCATCTGATGCCCGCACAGATAGGTTTCTGATTGTCTATCTGTAGGATTACAGGCACAGGGAGGGTATGAGAGTAGCAGTAGGAAATAATTTTCTTTATCTGAGCTACATGAAGTAGCGGATTCTCATGTGTATCGATTATGGCAGAACACCTGGGATGTCTTATAACTGTGTTTCTATGCCTCAGAAGATCTAATAAATATAGAAACAAAAAAAAAAAAACTTCAGGCAATGCTTAAAATAATAATATAGTGGTGTTCATATCACTTGCTATATAGAAACAGGTCTATTTAGGCATTTGAAATAAAGGAAATAAATATTTACCATTTCTTGCCAATATGTCATCATAAACTGGACACACACCATAGAAGAGCGGAGGATCTCTAGACGGTGTCTGAGTACTAGTTTGTGAATCAACACATCCTGCTCCACAGACTGGAGCTGAACAGTTCACGTGCATCACAGCATCTTCTTCTGGAGGGTTCAGACCTACGCAGTACCCAAAGTCTACATCTTCAGAAACACCTCCATGACCGTTGTGATTCAACACCGCAGTTTTCAAAGCTTTCTGCGCTTCTGCCTGGCTGCTCTCAGATGGGATGTTTCCAGCAGCCTCCTCTGACAGAGCAGATCCTTTTTCCTCCAATGCTCCTTGCTGTTCAAACAATGCCTGGGCCAATTTTTTTTCAAAAATAAACCTAGTAGTTGAGGTAATGGGCCCACATTTCAGTCCTGCTCTTACAATTTCTTCTCTAAGCTGATCAGGGGTGAGCTGCTTCAATCGGGATAATATTGCATCCATTGTTATTCCACCTATAGGGAAGGCAAAACAGAGAGGAGAGAAACTGTAAAGAACAACACAACTTTCCGCCCTCCCCCGCTATTTAAATGCTGTATTAAAGCCAAGGTAAAAAGCATCTCATAACAATTTTCCAGATTCTGATGAGACTATCACAGTTGCAAAGACAAAATATTTTTCATCTCAGCAAATTAAAAACATTTTTAAGTTATCAGACTTACACCAAGAGTTTATTTCCACTCCTCTCACAACTGCTTGAAAGAGTATTTACAGCTTACATTTTATTCTAGTTTGCCCTCTTCAGATTTCTTTTGGAGTGAACATTCAATCCAGAATACTTATGCATGAGAATTTATGACAGGCTGAGAAATATTTGATTCCTGCCAAGAAAGGCACAATCTGTGTATGTAGTGAAATACAGGAACATGATGACTAGTTAGCCTCAGGAAGAGATTCTAGTTAGGCAGCACCTACAGGTACAAGCACAGCACCATTTCTTCTATTTTTGTAAGAATTTCTAGCTGACAAAAGTCTAAGGCATGATGCCTTCTGCAGGTGCATGATGCAGCAACCAGGGGAGTCTATCTCTGCCCGTGACACAAGGCTGGGAACTATTTACACAACATGTTGTTTCCCAGCCCCTGTTTTGAAAGCTAACAGTCAGAAGACAAGAACTTTTCAAATTTCCCTCCTGGAGAAAGAGTGGGAGCTGGAAGAATTTCTCCATTTCCCAAGGAAAATTCTTCTCTCTGGTATGATAGTACAAATCCCCAGCTCACTTCCCTCCACGTAACCCACACACTTAACAGCTTCTGCCCTGGTCAATGAGAAGACCCTAAAACCAACACGATACCAATACTAATTTCTGTTGTGAAAAACACAACTGAAAAATATAGGATTCGGGCAGCTCAAGAACATAAGAAGGAAGCTTTAAGGT
>JAHREE010000285.1:1662942-1692053 GCA_033628505.1 Tringa tobata
TACAACTAACAGTGTGTATCGAGATTCAAAATTTCCATTTACAGGGCAGAAAAATGCTAGGTACTGTCAAGATGATACTTTAAATTAAAGCTGAAACTCAAAATGCTGCCGCAGTCTCGGCGGAGGTATAGAACCATGAGGAGGGAAGGACCCGGTTCGTTAGAAGGAAACAAACCCTTCATCTAAACTCACCCTCCCTTGAGGTACAACACCATCAGCTTAACCCATACAGCTACCTGTGCCATCAGCCAAGCATTCAAGGGAGGAGAACATGCCAGGCCTCCAGGGAGAGGCTGAGACCATCCCCTTAACTCACACTGTTCAGCGTTAGGAGCTCGGTACAGCCATTTCTCTCTCCTTCACGGCAATCGCCTAATTTAGAATCAAGATGAAGTTTCTGCATCGTTCCATTTTGCACACTCAAACTTCAGCTGTTGGCAAATTCAGGCCAGGGGAGATAATGCTCATGACGCTTCTTTCCTGACGTGCTCACCACACTGAGAAAAAGGAAATGTAATGGAAATAAAAGCACAATCAACTACAGATGTGTTGTGTTTTGGGTTTTTTTTCCTTAAAGGTGGCTACGCAGCATGTTCAGAATCCTACCCATAAAAATTACTGTCCAAAACCAAAGAGAAGATATCAGTCTCTCCTTAAAAGTAAAACCAACATGGAGCCCTTTACCAAAAATAGTTTATTGCACAAAACTTTTGAAGGAATTCCTATGCACATTATTTTTATAATCAACATGCTTTGTATGATCATAAACATTAATTGTACATAGTGTAACTCCTCCATCCCCTGGGTTATCCACTCAGGAACATGAAACGAACTTCTATCTTTACAAATACAGCCTAAGCAGACATTACTGAATGTCATGTATAAAACATAACAGTGTTTCCTTTACAATCTCCAGGACACCTTTCCCTCCCCCAGAAATCTGTGCATCTGTATTGGAAATTAGGCCGCCCTACTGCCCAAGACTGAAGTGTTACACATTAGTAGGAGACAAGTCAGATGACAGCTGATGAGCATTAGTAATTAATTTGGACTGTAATTGCTTTCACATGAATATTTAGACTCTGGTCACAGCAAGTTACATGCAACTATTCACACTCCCCCAGCAAAGTTAATAAAACATACATGACAAGCTTCTGCATCACCAGTAGCAAATTTGCCACCTTTAAGTTAAATTGTACTACCTGTCCCCAGTGCACCTTCAATGCTGTCATAACCAGCATTAAAACACTCACGCCACTGCCGTCCACTCCCCTATGGAGGAATGAGTGACCCATGAAAACACGAGCACCAGAACTTTCATTCTGGACACCACTCTGTACATTTATTAAATTCTCACAGATTTTAGCTAGGGTATTGCCTGAATAAACAGTATGGGACCAGATATCCCCCTTGCATGAGAGGGTAAGGGGCCCAGCCAATCCCAATACAGTGCACAAATATTTCCAAGAAATCTGGAAGACAATAGAATGGAGCATTATGCAATGTTCAGCAACACCAGAGACTCAGTAACCAACAATATTTTCCATTGTAGGGTTTGCTGGTTTTTTTGATTGTTTTTTTAAATGCACAATTTTTCAAGAGTCCTCAAAAACCCAACAGCATCTGAAAAAGTAACGCTGCAGCAGTTACCAACTGCCCTCACTTGGGAAACATTCTCACATTACAGTGACATTTCTCCTTCATCAACAAGACTCTGTTTAGTACGAAGCAACCACCGAAGAAACAGACACAGAAAATACATTCTACTGCAGTGCTTGAAAAAGGAAAAATAAAATATCTTTAAGAGATTATTCTTCAGTTTCTAGAAACACACCAGTGTTAACGAGGCACTGATTTTCCTCTGATGTACTTGGCAGTGCTGTGACAGGCAGAGGGGAGGCAGTTTTCATTCCTCAACTAGTTTGTTTTATTGCCTAGACAGCAGAGACCTGAAGCTTTGTAGAGTGAACGCGCCCAGCCTCAGGGTGAGGCTTTTTAATAAAACAGCAACTATTTCTCTGGATAATTAAGAAACACAGCTGATAAGCTTCAAAGAAAATGCCTTGCTTTTATCACATGCTGCGCGCTCCTTCTAGAAGGCTTCCCAGTGACTTCCACAACTTAACTGACTCAGTACCTCACCAGATTTAGACCCTTGAGTGTCACCGTCTGTCCTTCATTTGGGGAAGTGGCATGGTGCTTCTGTTTATAGAAAAAAACATGGTGAATATAAAATGAAATACCTAGTGTCCAGGTGCTTTCAGAGAGCCAGGTGGGTCAACGTGGAAAGCTAATCTGAGCACTTTACAACAGCTCCCTCGTCTTTAAAAGGAAAAACACACATCTAAGGCTACTTGATTGTAGAAGCTCAGATGTCTTTAGAAGGAGCTAGTGAGAAAATGCAGCACTGCACCGAAAACAGAAGGCAGTATATTATTGATACAAAAACAAGAGGAGAGCAGACATTCTGAAGAACTATGAAGGTTTCTCTAACAATTCTGGCTTCTTTGATGCCAGATAAAACCTTTATCCGTATAACTGTTGCCAAACTTAAGAGATTAAAACATAATGGATTCTTAACTGTAGGCAATGTATTTACCAGAATGAACAGCAACATTAAAGCTGCACAAGTGTTATTTTATTTAAAATTCTGAACGTGTAATAACTTTTTTGTACTGAATATATTAGTCATTATGTAGTTTTAATTTTGTTCAATACTGCGTATTTTTTTCTTCTTCAAACTTAATATACAGGCAACTTCAAGAACATGACAGCAGCGAGATAATCAGTACCATTTACTCTGCGAAGCAGACTACAGCAGCGTGCAGACGTTCACATCTAAGCTACTCTGTAAAGCTTTTTGGCTTTTCTTTGAATTGCTTGGTAATTCTGCGTGATGGGCACCTAATGCCACACTAATGCATTTCTGCCTTCACCACTTTCAAAACCTTGACTTTTAGCATCACTGGACTTTGATCCCAATAAAATATAAGTTAAATTCCAGTAACTGAGGGGCATGAAATCAGTCAGTATAGATACTTCAGGTGCCAAGTGTTCAACTGGACCAGAGCCTGAATTGGTAATGATAAGAAATCAGACTTTGGATAAATATGGGTAAGTTTGGGGGTTTTGTTTGTTTGCTTGCTTACTTTTTGCCTTGCTGCTAAGCAAACTGCAGTCATTTTCTCCCCCAAACAACCAAACCCACCCAAAAGCAGCAATGGTCTCTTTGGAAAAATACACGAACTAGACTTTTTTTCCCCAGCCACTTAATCTACTTGTACTTATTTTATTTTTTTTAAATGCCAACCTATAGTGGATACAATTGACCTGTTTTCTTTATGTTTTAAAGACAAACGCATGCTAGTACATGAGTTGCCACTAAATCTTTCAAATAATCTGTCACATATATTTTGATTTTTGCTTTAGTACTTGGCACATTAGGCAAAGCAGTACCTCCCCACTGAATCTATGAATGTGGAGAGGGCAGGTTTCTCCCTGCACTACAAGACACATGGGGCAACGGGACCAAAAGAGTAGGAATCTGAAGGGGCCTGCTTTAATAATAATCTAGTCAAGGTGCTCTGCAGAGGGGCTGCCACAGTACCAACATTTCCGTTCAGGGTGGACACCTTGCGATAGAGGGTGCAAAAAGTAGGGGAAGCATATGGGAAAAGATAAAGCTAATAAAAATAATAATTTTATAGGCATTATAATTTTGTTTTTTAAAGTAAAAATAATTACATTTCTAAAAGCTCTGGCTTTGGGGGCTAATTTCCCCAAGCCATTTGTACAGTATGTCAAAAACCAGCAAACTTAAATGTAACATTAAGATAACGACAGTAACAAAAAACCCTCATGTCAGCCTTAACTTACAGTATATAAGCATATTAAAACAGATATTTAAAGTCAGAAAATTATGATTTTTTCTTTTATATATATATATTACACGCATACCTTTTTCAAGGGTGTCTACTTCAAAAGTTGAACTAAAAAAGGTGCAAGAAGTGTTTGTGCAGTGAAGCAAAGCTCCCTACTGGCCTGCAACTGTAAGAGAAAAACTGTGACACTTCAGAAAACATCCCAGGCAAATCTGCCAAAGACACATACTGGTCTGCACTGCTTGTCTTTGCAGTCTTGTTTCTTTTGCTATAGGTCATCTAGAAATGGCTTCAAATGAAATTTTTTTCTTTAAATACAGATACCTGTAATCTGAATTGCAAAAGTAAGAGATTATAGGAGGGAGGAGAGAGGATGCTTGGAACATCCAGTTCTCAACCACTGCTAATGGCTGAACATGAATAGGACTTATTTTGCCCTGTGACTTCAATACAACCCAACACCCCCCCCCCCCTTTTTCTCCCCCCAGATAAAACAACGCACCAAAACCCTGATGTTGCTTTAACAGTCATTCCTTAACAAACTCACTCAGACTGAACAAATACAGACCTGGAACCAGATGCTCTTCTTGACCTCATTTTAAACCTTCATCTGAATCTCTTACTAAACTCCAAAATAAACCAAATTTACCACTTGGCAGTCCCCAACATGACAGAATTATGGTAAGGTTTCAAACAAACCTTTGGAATAGCATGTTCTGCATTTAATATTACACCAGTTTCTCAAGTCCATGCCCTTTGCTTCTACAGGCAAAAGCACAACTCTGAACACCATTTTTTAAAATGAAATAAATAAATAATTTTGATAAAGATTTGTTTACATACTTAAAGCAATAGGAAGAAAGACAACTGATAAGGAGGTTATAGTGTCAAAACTTCCTTGTCACTAACACTACAATTCTGTTTCTTTTCATCTGCAGTAGGAATCTCCTGCTGGTCTGGTGCAGTTACAGGACTGGTAGAGGTAAGGTCCATTAGCTGCCCCTCAATCTGAGTCCACGAAGACATCGATTCGTGTACTGTAATGGTGTGTTCCTCCATCTGACGCTGAAGGCTATCCATTTCTTGCCTTTATAAGGTATAGAGAACAAAAAAGCAAAAATTAACAAGGAGAAAGCTAACTGCTAAATGCAAGATCAGAACATTACTTTTCTGATTATTGATGCCTACTCCAAGACTATCTAAGCTCTAGCTGTATACAAGAGAAAGACATCTACAGGAAGTTTAGGAAGTGTCTGTCTAATTTAAGAGCAAAACAAATACAATATGCTTAATTCAAAAAATAAGGGCCAACAATGCAGCAGCTCCATTTGCTGCATGTACTTACTGCCAGGGATGATGCAGCACTATTTCCTCAGTAAAGGCAATTAGTGACTGCAACCTGACGAACATGGTACTCTTGCAGGTACAAAAGACAACATGGGAAGTAGGGGTAAGGAAAGCAGCACAGAAAAATAACTAGATAAACACACTACAACTTTAGTCGGACACCAATTTAGCAAAGCAACTAGTCTGGTAGTGCAGGATCACAGAACATTATCACAGGCTCACGCCCCTCAAACATCAACTGAGGTGATAACAGCAGCTCAGTTCTCCCAATAACCTGAACTCCCTGTCTTCCTGAAGTTGTAGCTTTCCTGTTCAGAATCTCACGTGCAACCATGTAAGGTTGGTACATATTTTTGGCAGAATTAACTTCCTCTGTAGAGAGTTCTTATTAACACGTGGTCTGGGCTCCTATCACAAGCCGCTGTTCTCATGCTGTGAAGGGACAGAAACACCAGCTTTTCCACCAGCAAGAACAACTAGAAATAGCTGTCTCTGGTTTGTTGCGCAAAAACATTTTGTCTAGTTTATTGTAAAGGCTTCTTTCCCTATTTCACTACCATATAAGCAAGCACTTACCATGACAGAACATCCTACTCTCCTAAATACAATCCCAGTAAGAAGAAAAGAATTCATTTTACAAATCCTTTTTTCCTTAGGCTGGCAGCTGGTTTCTTGGAAACATTTTTAAGATTATTTAATATGGTTTAAAATAACAGGCCATACTTTAATTGCCGGAGACAGCTGTTCAGATTTTTTAAAGGCTCCTTGCTCACAGCTGTCGATGGTTTCAACAGTTCTTCCAGCAAGGCAGCAGGCACTGGACAGTCAGGAATCTTGACTGGAGTCACAGGATTTGAAGAGTTATTTTCTCCTTTCAGTTCCTTCCTCTGGTTAAAGGAAAAAAGAAGAGCCAGAAATACAATGAAGTTATTTCATCAGTGTCATTTTTATCACATAGAAAAAGTCTCACATCACACTACTGGTACATATCTGCATTATAGAGCAGGAATCATAAGCACATTCATGTTAGGTCTCATGGGTCACAAGCCAAAGTTCCTAAGCTTATGTCATCTACTAGCAATGCTCATGAGTAAACAAACAGCGCCTAGAAGGACCTAGTCAAGAACTCACCTACTAAAGAAATAAACCAGGAAGGATTTAAAACAAATTATTTGGATCTTCATGACAAATTCTAATCACATTCTTTCAGTATAGTTAGGAGAACAATTCAGAAAAAAAAAAATTAGTTAAATACAATCAAAGAAATCCTTTTGGAAATTCTGGAACCTGAAAGATGAGGTACCAGGATCAATGTCTAAAAGAATGAAATGGAGTCTTCCATACAAAATTTCGTGTCCCTAAGTGAGAGTATTACTTCAGGGAGGGAAAGAGCAAGAGATCTACAATTACTGCATTTTCTGTATACTAGTAGCAAATCAGAAGACTCAAAGAAACCACTAATAGTTACCCTTTGAAATTGTGGAAAAATGAAAAACTAGATAGTATGGAGAGGAAAGACACATGAACATTATGAAGGCATTAACTATAAGGCATCATCAACTCCATATTTGTCCATGATTCATTATTTAAGTGCTACCTCTTTTGCTTTATTTTTATAAGTCAAAATGTAAATATAAGATAATACACTAAACCAGAAAGATTTCTGAAGTAAAAGGTGGGAAGTCAAGGTCAGTACAGTTGCTTTTGCCTCCGTATTTTCCTGTATTTATCATTTAAATATCAGAACATCAGAAGTCTCTATCACAGACAGGCATTTCAGTTCAGTTTTCACCAAGCTTCCTGCAGCAGAGTATTTTCTGGTACTTTAAGAGCATCGGTAGAGTATTTTCCAGTACCCTACAACATGTATTCTTCCTATTTAAATACCTTCTTCATCTTGCCATGCTTCAGGTCCAACTTCAGCTGCTGGTTCTGCTGCAGCAGCGACTTCATGCTGTTCTTCAGTTCAGTCACTTTAGCCTGCAGCATAAACTTATCCTTCTGAGTCACTGACAGGTCTTCCCTTGCCATTTCCAACTCAGTCTTGATATTCTAAATAAGAAAAGAAAAGAATCAACATGATACAGGGAAATGGTATAAAAATTCCAGCCAACTAATGTTTTTATAATTTTTTTCAGTTTCCAGGGGAAATTAGAAAAAGAAACAACACATAACACTGCTATTTGAAACCAATTTGCCCTGACATAAAACCAGAAATTAGATTTTAAAAAAATGTCAGTGTCTATTTTAATGGTGTAAGATCAAGGAAATACAAAGCTAACAGCCACAAAGTAAAACAGAGACACTGCAAAACACGAAGTAAGTTTTTATGAATAAAAATTTATAACAAAAGTATCAGAAAAATATCAATATAAGTATGCTTTTAAACAATACAAACATTGTTTCAGTTATCCCCATGCGGCAATACTAGTTATCCATCAGAATCTCTACCAGGTAGACTAAATACCTGCAAGACAACTTGTATTCCTTCTAACTCCTTATGGCTGCGCTGCTCACTCATATCCAACTGCTGCTTAAGTGTTTCAATTTCTCGTTCTTTTTGTTCTACTTCCCACTTGAGGTCTTCCACCTACCAGAAAAAAAAATATCTTTAGAATTCTCTATAGGTGCAATCAACAACAAAATCTGAAATATATTATTACCTATGTCTCATGAACCCTTCCTGGTTCTAAGAAAACCTAGTATAACTTTATTAAAAAATGCTGAATTAAAGACAAATGAAGTCATACAATGTATCATAAATAAAGGTAAACACAGTAAAAGTGCCGCTTTTACCTCTTGGCTTACTACAGGCTGTTCAGTAAGCTTGTCATCCAGCCTTTTCTGCAGAAGTTGGAGCTGAGACCTGGCTTCTGCCAGCTCCTGCTGAAACTGTGATACCTCCTGGGAATGTTTTTCATCCTCTACCCTGCACAGCAGGATTAACAGACAGCAGTTATTCAATCTGTCCTTTAAAACAAGTAGTTCATTGAGTTTTGCTATGTAACCATAAATGACATGACAGTCCATGGAACCTGGTTAGTCACAGCTCTGACTGAAGGCTTTGCCAATATATTCACAGCAAGAGTTAAATCACAAAAAGATTTCATATAGGAGATACATGAATATATTATTAAATATTAAAAAAATATCCTTGAGCACTGGCAGTAGTCCAGATACAAACAATAGATTACACAGTAAACAAAGCAAAATAAAAAACCTGTCAGCAATTTTGCTCTTGTTTTAAGAGGAACATGGTTAACATTATATACGTTCTCATGTAGGTCTGATAATTTCTTAAAATTTAAGAAGGTATCTTCTATACAAGAAGACAAATTGAATATATTGAACAACAAAATTTATCCTCTCTGTAGTACCTCAGAGGTGTGAAAGATAGAAGGATAATAAGATATATATGAAGTGTTAATCCTTACTAGTAATGCGAAAGAGTAGAAATCTGTGTTGAAACTATTGAAAAAGCAGTTGCTGAAGCCTAAATACAGCATGCACTTCAGGTCTAACTGAATTATGAAGAGATAGAAAAATGCAAGTATTCGCCCAGAGTCCAAACATGCATCTTAGGGTCAGGCTCAGCTGGGGTGCATTTCGACATAACCCACCCCAGAGCGGCAAAACCAACCAGTCACTAATGTATGTCTTTTTCAGAAATTTTGTCTAATTTACTATTGTCTAAGGACTTTAGACATTTACTTACTGTAGTTTGTCCACTTCAGCCTGAAGGGCTTGGACAAGCAGTTCTTTGGCATGAAGCTCTTTCTTGATTTCACTAAGCTCAAGCGCAGCAGCTTTGTAATGACGGCGGTTGTGTGCTGCATCCGCTTTGGCTGCTGCTTCCTACAAGAAAGAGGATTTTTTTTTTTTTATCACTGTGGGTGCATCACAAAAGGAGCTAGACTAAAGAGGTTCAAAACAAATCAAGAAGGAAGTCATGCAGCTGTTAACAGTTCTCTTTTTGTTTAAAAACTTATTATTGGTATTGTTATCCTTATTAATGCTAAAGGCAGTTAATAAGTATATATAACTGAAGAAGTACATTTGCAAGACTGCTATTTCATTGTCAACTTTCGGATGATTAGTACATCACTTCAGGATATGTCCCATGTGTTACAACTCGGAAAAGAACTTTCCTGGTAGTCAATGATTATGCTTAACATATGGCACAGCAGAAAAGAAGATATCGAATCATCTTTCGGCCACTGCCCATCATGACAGACCCTGCAGGAAGCAGTCTATTGTAAAGCAGAGATTTTGTTTCAAGCTACTTTTCAAATACTTTACATTTAAATCACCTTTTAAGTAAATAAAACAAAAGATGGGCCTTTACCTGCTTCTTAAGCTCTCTAACTTTTGACTTTTCTTTCTCTAAGGAATCCTGTAAAGCTTGAATAAGTTGTTGCATTTGTTGATCCTCCTCCTCCTTCCGCTTCAGGACTGCCTGAACCTGTATCACACCACAAAAACAAATGCACATTTTGTGTGGGCTCACTGGAATACTGGAAACGCCCGTAGAGGAAATATAAACACAAGGCAATGCAGTGATTGTAAAACTTCTCTCTGCTGTTCATTGATAACTCTTTCCTTGTGGTACCCCTCAAGCTTAAAAGTAGCTACAGTTAAATGCTAGCTCACTGCCTATATTCCCATTTGCTTACACCCCATGAATATATTACTATTGGCATAAAAACTGTTCATCTCAGTGAATCCGTATGTAACACAACTTGTATGTTTCAACTAACTTAAGACAGCCACACTATCACTATCACAAATATTTGAGTGTGATTTGCTTTTTTCCAAAAGAAGCAGTTCTGTTCACTGCAAAGTCTCGTTTCTGATCTCTTTTTTAGCCCCCTATATTACTGCTGTTACATAACACACGGGAGACCCAAATTTGGAGAAAATGCACCAACTTTCTATCATACAAGTAAAGATATCTTCATCCTATTATCAGAAATATGAGCTAATGCCTTTCTTAGATTTCATACCAAAAAGGTCAAATACCTGTAGATTCAGCTGTACCAAGTCTGCTTCTCTTTTTGCTAGTGCTGTTTCTAGGATATTGTTGTGCTCCCGTAAAGCGGCATTGGACTGAGTAAGACCTGTAAGTTTTCCTCGTTCATGCTCCAGTTCAAGAGCCAACTTCTTATTAATTTCTTCTAAACGTTTTATCTTCCTCCTGAAGCCTCTAGATTCCTGAAGCTATAGCCAAAGGAAAAAAAAAAATAAATCAAGCAAACAAAACCAAACAATTCCAGATTACTACCACAAAAAAGTTGTGTACTAAACTCATTAAGTGTCTTGCTTTCCCAGAGTAGGATTTCTTTTTTTTTTTCTTTTCTTTTTCTTTTTTAAATGAACACTTCAAAATGAGCTCAGTTAGGTATTTTTTTCCTTTTGGAAGGCTAAAATGCTTGCTAAAAGCAGAATCCAGGAGTATTGTTCAGGTGCAGACCAAGAGTAGTAGATATATATAATTTTTTTGCACAACTCTACAACCGAACACCACCACCCTGCCCTCAAAATCACTCAGTATCCATGACTCCAAATAGTTTCAAAAGACAGTGACTCACACATCCTCACTGTCTCATGTCTAGACACAGCTGGTATCTAATACAGGAACTACTTTTCTCCCTCATCTTCTTTTCCCCTGCACAACGATTCATGAAACCATGATGAACCAGCACAGAGCAGCAAAATTAGGAAGTGTCACTGATGCAGTGTTTCCTAAGAAATATTGTAAGATTCTGAATTCCTGAACTGTTGGAATAAAATTATGGTACTAGAATTTCTCCCCTGCCTCTCAGGCACTTTTTGCTGTCACCTTCCCATCTACTGTGAAAATTCAAGCAATCACCTCATCCTCAAGTTCCAGCACTTTCTCTCTGTATTCTTCAAGCTCCTGGCTCGTAAGTGAAATCACTTCTTGCAACTCTTTTTCCAGCATCAGCTTACTGCTGCTAACAGCTTGCAATTCTGCCTCCAGAGCTTGAATCCTTTCCTAAAGACAAAGAAATCACAAGCATGATTAATATATCACCCATCTACACGAGTAATTATGGTTTTGTTAAAAAGGCTACTTCTCTAGCAAATATTAAACAAGATGCTAGTGCTTAATGTGAAGGTCTTGCTCAGAGCTTTTCACTCTTGCATCCAGCTACTGCTGCTAGTGTATTTAACATCTTGCTCCATTGGTCCAAGGAATTGGAGCTTTTCCCTATAAATTAATTTTGTTATCACAGGCAAAACATATAGTTACATTATAGTAAGTTATGGCTACGCTGAAGAACTTTTAACTCTCACTGAGAAAAAAAAAAGCAGTAAGAGTTAGAATATTGGAAAAATCTTCAGATGCTAAGCCTTTCAAAAAACAAAAAAATCCAAACCAACAATAAAAA
Source organism: Tringa tobata (assembly GCA_033628505.1). NCBI lineage: Eukaryota > Metazoa > Chordata > Aves > Charadriiformes > Scolopacidae > Tringa > Tringa tobata. The sequence goes on from JAHREE010000285.1 coordinate 1,674,584, forward strand.
TTAATCAGGAAATTTAGCACTAAGGCTCATCGTCCTCTTGAGGTTGGATTACAATTGGTAATCTGAAAGATACAAGTAAAATTCTCAGTGCTTAGCACACTGATACTATGTTATCTAGCTTTATATTCCAAATATTTTCTTCACTCCAGTGTAAAATAATATTTCAAGACCTATACTTAATAACAAGATAGCTCTATCTTTGTACTAAAAATGTTAAAAGGCATCTGCGTACTTGAGCAATCTGGTTGTTTCCACCATCAGTGATTTGTGCTTTTAGTTTGCTCAGTTCTGCTTCAGCAGATTCCTTTGCAGCAAGAGATTCCTGTAGCCGCCGACTAAGAATGCCGACTGCATTCTCATAGGCTTTATGTTTTGCTTTCATCTCTTTCTGAGCACTCGTCAGATCTGACCCTAGACGCTTCATTTTCTGCTTCTGCTCAGTAATGGCCCTGGAGCGAAAGGAAAAACAACACAAAAATTGCCTGAAATGATTAACTTTTAACATGTTGCAATAAAACTCAACACCCACTTCTCTCCCCTTGTCCCAGAGTCACCCATCTCAGCAGAGAAAGCCATCCGGTTGGTAAGGTATAATTTGGCCCTCTGCAAGACAATATGTTGAAAACTCTTGATAACGTTCTAAGATAATAATTATGATAATTAAGAAGTCTTTGTCAGAATTATTAAAACTCCAATATGAAGGAATCCATACTACTCTAAAAATAACACAGAATTTAGAGTAACTAATGTAATCCGAGATCCTCGATGGGTATGTCAAGTATCATAAAAACCCTGGGATCACCAGTGGAAGAAAATAAAAACGGTTCTCATTAATGCCAACACTGGAGCCAGTCAAGGCTAAAATTTTAGCGAATGGTAATCAGGATTAGATTGAGTATGCATGTTGTATGGCACATGCTGTTGGTTAAAAGCATAAGTGAATCAGTGCAACTCCTGTGGAGCATGCAACCGACACTTTGCCATGGATATGACCCTATGACTCTGTCTGGCTCTGACTGCTTAAATTTTCCAAAGGAAAGACTAGGGAATAGGAAAAGAGTGTTTGCTAAGAAGGTGAATATGAAAAACAAACGCTGTAGTTCTTTTGGCTGTGCAAAAGAACAGACTTACTTTTTTGCTTCTTCTTGCATTTGTTCTACTTGTTGTTTTAATGTCTGATTTGCCTCAGCAAGAGATGCCATTTGTTCCTTATCGAACTGCAAAGACTTAATAGGAAAGAAAAAAAAACCACCCATGAGAAAGAGAACAAAAGCCTGTTTGCTGTATGTTGGATTATAAAAGAATAAGTGTGAAGCTTCAAAATTACTTCCATCTATAAATATAGTGTTCCAAGGGTCTCCCATCTCCCTTCTCTTTCCTTTTTTTTTTCCTTCTTCTTTAATTCTTCCCTCTGCAGCCACCACCATAACATGGATGAACAGAATTCTATTTCGGTTTTTGCTCTCAGATGGAGTTCACTTTGGAACCAAGGAAATTGCTTCCACATCACACCTCTGCCACTCCTGTAGAGTGCTTCTCCCCACTAACTTATGTTAAATGTTAATAAGCAGTCAGACATTTACAGAATATTACTAGGTATATGCTCAAATGTGTAGACAATATTAAACATGTAACCAAGAATTTTAAGGTGGTCATTCTGTTTCCAAAGTTAATAGAAATAGCAACCTATCCTGGATGTAACACTCTCAAAGTCCAAAGCTTAACACCTTCCATACCTGTAGGCGTGTTTCCATATCATCTCGTTCTTTCTGCACTGACTGAAGATGGTTTTCTATTTCCACCATCTGCTGTTGAACCTGAGATACTTCCTTCTGCAGTTTTGAATGTTCAGATTCGAGTGACTGCTTTTCAACTTGAATCTTCAGTAGATCTCGTTTTAACTCTTTCACTTCTGAGTCCAGCCGCTTCTTTGTAGCTTTCAGTTCACTAATCAGCTGGTCCTTAGAACTTGCATCTCTTCGATAAGCTTCTACCATCACCTTGGACACAAGAGTTTGAAGAGGACAATGTCACCTCTTGTTACAGCTTTATAAATTTAAGAGTAACTGACTATAAAGTATTTACTGATACTCGTTTCGGGGGGAGGGGAAAGTGTCAAAGAACACATTACAGAAGATGATGCTGGTTTGTATTTACTCTGGTTCAAAGATTTTTATGTCAGATCAGATATCAAATACCACTATGTATCAGCAGCTCATGGAAAACCTCTGAGTGAGAGTGTTTATAGCAGTACAGCATACTCTTCTTCACCTTCTTTATGGAACTGTCCTTTTTTTAAACTACACTAATTGTAAAATATTAACCATCCCATATGCTAATTAATAATTTTTGCCATGAGAAGGGCTTAACTGTGACTGACAATTTAAACAGCCTTCCCAAACTTAAACCTAACAAAACAACCTTTGGTATCAGCTTAATCAGCAGTTAAGCAGTAACATAAGACACATACATGTGCAAGACTAATGACATATCAATTTCAAACTACTGTCTCAAAACTGTGTAAATTCAGAATAAAATTTGCAATAAAGCACTTATTTTCAATCTTGTTACTGAAGCAACTGTCATTTTTCAAAGCTGCAGGAAAACAATTACACTTGCAGATTTTCATGAGTGCTTTTGCAAAAGCAAACTTAGCATCAACAAATCAGAGAGAGATTTTATATGGTATATATTTTTATTTGACAAACTCTCTGAAGTCCAATGAAAGCATGAATTGGTTGGTGGATCTGCTTTTACTTTAGTTACAGATAAAAATTCAACTGGACGAAATACAAAAACTATATAATTATGTCACAAAGTTCTTTGATACAGAAAATTTACTCAAGTGTCCTCACAAAACCCTAAGATGTACACGCCTTCATTGTGAAAAAAGTATATTCCTTGGCTTTATTTCTTTGAAATAGTTCGCTTTTGCTTACCTTCTGCTGTAGGAACTGTTCCTTCAATTTTTGAACCTGTTTTTTAAGGCTGGCGTTTTCCTTTTGCAGATTTTCTACCTGCCAGAGGAAGAAAAAAAAAAGCTAATGCATTGCTTTACATGCCAAATATCATATTCTACATTATTTCAAGCATTGACAGTACTTTCTGCTATGCTTGTACCAAATGCCAAATCTAGCGAGGATCCTGTTTCTTACTTGGCATCTCAATGCCACTGTTAGATAACACAACATTTGATACAGAAATATATTCACACAGGTCACCACATAGTGAGCCTTGTCAGCCCTCAGGAATGCACAAAGCCCCCTTATTCTGCAATTAAGGTTTTAGTATGCATCATTAGCGTACATATTTTATCTGGATGGCACCCATTCACAAATACATGATGATCAAATGAAGAAACAAGCTGGTTCTTTGAAGGAAACAAAGAATCTTTATGTTAAATATATTTCCATAGTTCTTCAATACTTCTATTGGTAATTTTTATCTTCAAAAGAAATCTTGAAAGATTACCAGGAATTCATTATTACCAGGACTCAATAAGAAAGCTCTTGCTATGGAACCTGGATGCTCTAAAGACACAGAGCAAACATGACTATCAAACTAAGGTGTGAAAGGAAGAATCATCATAGTTTAAAGCAACCACAAAAAGAACAAGGATGTGCATTAGGCTCGTTCTTGTAAAATAGTTCAGTGACTAGAAAAAAGCCTCCATTGGTATATAGCAATACACAAAAGCAAATCCTGGTGTATATATATTGTTTCAAGAGAAAAGACGCAATTAAACATCACCAAATTACTGCATAAGGAAGATGATTGGCCCACAATGCCACAGAAAAAGAGTGTGCTAAAAAATTACTTCCAAAAATGTGATAAGTACTCAAAATTAATACTTTTTTAAACTGTCAGATTTTAGAAAGATGGTGGTTCTTGGAAACAGACAGAACAAGATCAAGTAACGTCAGCTTCCCATCCCATACCACACAAATGCATAAATGCCTATCGATGCCAAGGGATATTAACCTGCAAGCTCATGTAAAGTGTCAGATACTCTATCAACAGGGAAAGATAAGAGAATTGATTAAAATATTCCCACTAGCTGAATCTCGCAACTACAGATGCATACAAACTCATGTGTACCAATCTCCTCTCATATAATTTTCTCTGTCATGTGCCTGTGGCAGTACTTCCCAGCAACAGCTATTTTAAATAAGATACTTTTAGGGAATCATTACCTGGCTTGACTTAATTGCCATTTCTTGCCTGAGTTGTTCCAAGATTTCTGATGCTACTTCTGCACCTTCTCCAAGGCGCGTTGCTCCTTCATCAAGTTGCTCTTTGCTTGCTTTTGCTGCCTGCAGAGCTACTTCCAAGACAATCTTCTCATTCTGCAAATACTGGATTGTGTCATCTTTAGAAGTAGCATCACTTTGGAACTCTTCTAATCTGGCCTTCAGTTCATCATACTGTGTTTGCAGGTCATCCAGGGACTGCTCTTTGGTGTGCAATGTCTCTTGGGTCAGAGTAAATTGCTTCATTAGGTCCAGGTGCTCTTGCTGTAAAGATTCAAGCTGCAGATCTCGCTGATGCAAAGTCAACTTGACCTGAGAAGTATTTTAAGAATAAAAGTCATACAGAATTAATGTTATCTTTGCAAATGCACTCCAGTAAAAATAAAATGTTTTAACTAATGTTTTAGCTTCTATGAGAAAAAAGCAGGTGGTGAAAATATTTTTTAACTTTCCAAGGCCATCTCTGGAAATTGCCTATTAATTGCAACCTGCAGCATCTTACAGGCTAAGCAATGACCAGAATGACAAACCTAAAATATTCTTAAGTAAGATTCACAATGTTCTAAATTTTTATTTGAAAAATGTCCACAGTAGAAACATTGGGTAGATTCAGTGTTATTAATGATAATGCCATGTAATTACATGGAATATAATACTGAGCTATCCCATACCTCATCTCATTCCAGCCTTTGTAATATTACAAGGTTAAAGCGGGACTCTGTAGAGAAATGCAGATTTATTACACTGCAATTGTATAGAATGGTATCCTGGCTGCCCAACGACTTTAAACATGGATCTATGCTTCCTGTATATACTTTGAATAATCACAAACTGAATTCACTAAAAAAAACCCAACACGTACAAGACAGTAGTTATAAAATTTCAAAAAAGTACTGGAGCCTTTTCACCTGGGACAGAGTGATTTTGATACAGACTTCATTTTTGCAGCAATCTTTCAGGTGTTTTTTTTTTTTTTAAAGTTTAGAGCTCAGTATCTATTTACTATTCCCTTTTCAGCCAAATAAGTATTTCCCTTGAAACTCTTGGGACTTTGCCTAAAAACAGTCTACCTGTTCCAATTCTTGCTCCAACGTTGCTGCAGAATCAGCCATTTTCTGAAGCTGTTCTTTCTCATCCTCAAACTCCTCCAGCTTTCTCTGTAAGTCTTCTTCCACCATGGTTTTAGCCTCCTGGATTTGCATGAAGGCAGCTTCTTGATCTAACATGTCAGCCTGCAAAGAAAAAGCAAGGAATCAATTTTTATAATTTCTGTGGAAGAGGGGGGGAAGAGGGGGGAAAGAAGAAGAGAAAAAGGTAAATTACCAATAAAGTTTCTAGACAAAAGACATAAGCAAAAATAATTCTGATGTCTGCCTTTGCACAGCTGTATTCATACATTCATTCATATACTGAATGACTTAAGTCATTCAGTATACTTAAGAGTCATTTATGCAACTGCTATTAGTAACACTGGAGACTGAGCGTCAGTGCTTCCACTAACCTGCTGCTCTACTGCCCTTTGAGACATAGAAGCAGGAACATCACTGAAATTCAATGGGATTTAAGGCTTTAAGTACTTTGAAAGTGAGTCTACTGTACTTCAGATTTTACTCATCTTTTCTTACTAGAGGACAGGAAAGACAAACCTGAGTACTGAGCAATTTCACACAGGGCTTAACTTAATTGGAAGTTCAACTAAATCAGTATTCTCTTGAAAAGGTTCCTGAATGGGCAAGGGAGATCATTTACATCCCCTTTTAAAATCAAGTGAAAAACAAACACCAGAGCTGAAAATGCAAGTACCACATTGGAATGGAAAACATATGGCCTTGCTCCCTCTTACTGTTTGTGATGTCATGCAAATTTATTTGCTTTGTTTTTATAATGCGGCATTCAGAACAATTCAGTGTTACTTCGCAAAACCTAAGTACACAATCTATGCAGAACATAATTCATAAAGACCACCTACAACCATACCTCAATATTTTGCAGCTGTGCTGCAATACGTTCCTTTTCTTTAATGGATCTGTGCTGGGTTTCAGTCAACTGCTGAGACAGTGCCACATTCTCTAGCTTAAGATGTTCCAACATACCTGCTTGGGTCATTTGCCCAGCCTAAAGGAAGGAAAAAAAACCAAATCACTGATTAAACCAACAGTCAAAATTTGACCAACAAATTTAAGTTTCAGAAAAAAAACAAAACACGTTGGATCTCTCTGTGCCTTATCTCAACTATGACTTTCATGGTACTACAGATCTTCATCCACAAAAGGCAAGTGCTTTGGTTAAATTTATGCCTCAGCCTTAATGTGAATTAACACCTCAGGATGAAAACCAAAACACCATCCCTGTCTGCTCTCCACCTGAAGAATACACAACTAAGATCAGCTCCCTTGTCCGAGCCTATAAACAACATCCTTTGGATAAAACTAACATAAAAAAGGAACGTATTCTCAGTCCCCCCATATGCAAGTAACGGATAATACCTGTATATTGGCCATCTCACTCTGCAGCCTGACACGGGCCTCCTGTGCTAGCACAAGCTGCTGCTGGTACCACTGCCGCACGTTTTGGAGCGATGTGATTTCTGTCTCAGATGCCTTTAGCTTATTGGTCAGCGTGGTCCGTTCCAGCTGCACCTTCTGAAGCTGGTTCTGTAGCGAAGCCAACTGCTGTCGCAGATCATGAACTAGACAAAGTAAAATAAAGAACTTGGACTAAAGCACTCCATTGTTCTATTTTATGCACACATTTTCAAGGATTATTGCTATATTCATAACTTCTTTTCTCCTTTCTTTTTGAACAAAAACGTTTATGTCTAATTACATAAAGATTGGCTTCTCTCGCGAAAGTGAGGGGAAGTGCTAGAATCCAGTACCAGGTCATAAATTAAAATAAATGAATCGCTTCTTAAGGCATTCAAAGTTCCTTACGTGGCAGAAAATACAAACTACCTAAAAATCAGGAAGCAGATAAGCTGACACATAGAATCATCACTAAAAACCAACATTTGTACAGTTTTCTAAAAACCATTAGTCCACTTTCAAACAGTTACTAGACTAAACATTTATGCTTCCCTCTCCAGGCTGGCAGTGGAGCTCACAAACTGTGGCATTTTTGTGACAAAAAATAAAAAAAAATCATCTTAAAACCATTTTATTAGTATGACAACAACGAAACACAAATTAAAATTCCTTCTTGCTGCAGGACTTCAGAATTATGTTGAAATAAAATGATTTATGGAACAACAAATGTTAAAGATTGACATTTACATCATCTCACCTGTGCTGTCTCTGGTGAGAACATTTTTTTGCATATCTTCAACCTTCAGCAGGAGTCTTTGGTACTGCTCCTCTGCTAACTGCAAATCATTATTTGAAGAAGCCAAACTAGCATTCTTTGCTTCCAAAGTACTTTGCAGGTCAGCCATTGCTCGTTCCAGATCCCAGCAAGACTGCTTTAATGTGGCCACTTCTGAGCTCAGAGATTCCTGCTTCTGCTGGCTGCTTTGGCTGTGCTCCATCTGCGCCTGAAGCTTCATGTTCAAAGCTGCAAGTTGGGCTTGTAGCTCAGTCTTCTCTTTGAGAGCCTGAACGTGTCCCAAAAATCAAAATATGGAAGTCTTTAGAGAAAATACATTATTGGCTGACTAAAGATGATGCCCAACAAAACAGCTTTGCTAAGGCAAAGACCATTTGCTTCTAAAAAATTCTTTTTTAAAGTGACATGTCACCTAGCAGGTATTTCAAATAGCTGAAGAAAATACAGAGGAAAGTACAGACAAGATGTATATAGCACTATATGTTAGTACCCATGTCAGCATATTTAATAAGACACATTTGCACACTTTAAGGAAGGAAGCTTTCTATTATAAGCGTTATACCATCCACCAATACAAGAGAAAATACAGCTCTATAGACATCGCTAGCATTACCCTGGACTTATCGTCTCTCTTAATTTGACTTTTTTTTTTTAAAAAGCACAATTTTTTTAAAACCCTTTGATGACTTTACTAACCTTATATTTACCCTCTTAAGTATCCTTGTGAAGTACCTTGTAAAGTTTTATATGTTAGTTTCCTAACATATAACCTTATTCAACAATGTTTTTACAAAACACATTTCCCGCAAGTAATGAGTAGGAGGCTCTTGAAAATTAATTAACATATAAATATGATTTGCTAAAAACAGGAATTCAAAATTCATTTTCTACCTGATTAGCTTCAAGTGAGAGTGCTTCTAGTTGCCCTTCAAGTCTCATCTTTTCCTTCAGAACCTGCAACATTTCGTCATGAGTTCCTGCGATAGAGCTTTCCATAGAAACACTGGAGACAGAGACATCACATACACCATTAAAGGGTTAGAATACAACACTCATCTAGCTGAAAAAAAGTGAAGCTGAAACTAAGAGGTACTCAGACTCTACATTTGACCTAGAATCTAGAATATTTTTTCTGGCTTTATGACAGAGCTAGAACACAGAGAAACAACCTTTGGTATCATCCAAAGAAATAAAGAAATGATATTCACGCAAAGGTTTTATACATTAGTTTTCTATATTTGCAGCAACTAGAATCTAGTTATTTGTTATTTTATTGAAGTACCATGGTTGACTTAATTATATTCTGTACCTGCATTATCCCTTTATAAGCAGGCAAATGGACATAAGGGAGCACAAAACCTCCACAACTGTTGTCCATAATTGTCTGCTTTAATGTGCCTGAGAAATACCAACAGCTGCTGCAAAATAAGGAAAAACAAATATTGGGTCTAAGGGATTCCTTATGCTCCTTCCCTGATGCACAGCCAAGCAGTCTAGAGAAAAAGGGCAAGATCTTCTCCTCTCTCTCATTACTGTAAGAATTAAGTTTAAAGTGGAATAATTGTTGACAACTGAATTACCTTAACATCTCAGGGTACTACACTTTAGCCCAACAGAGATAAAAAAAAAGGTAATTTCAAAATTAGCCTGTATAAATTTGCATCTCCAGAAAACTGATTAAAAACCACAACTGCTTTGTTAAGGGCTTCAGCAATCATCCACTCGCTTGCTGAATCAGAGTTTAATACCCACCATATACACATATGGTTGAGAGACTAAGTAAATCTCATTCTCTCTAAAGGGCTGAAGAGGGTAAGTGTATCTAGGACAAGACTCTCGGTGTTTCATAACTATTTGAGGTCTGAAAGGTACACCCGTAGATCAGGAAAAGGACGATAATAAATATGACTGAGTCAGTTATGGCTACACTTTCAGACTTTAAAGACCAATGTCACATCAGTGATTCAGTGAACAAATGCCTGCTTCCCAAGTAAATACAGATAGAAGCAACTGCTAGCAGAATGTTTAAAACAAGCTGCCAGTGTCAAAATATCTTTCTTTAAAGATACCCTTAGAAAACAGGTACTCTAGTGAAGTGATCTTGCAGTTTCTTTTAGAATCCATAAGTTAACAATAGATTTGATCACAGTGAAGGTCAGTTAAAACTGGATCCAAAGTTAGCAGAAGGTAATAGGCTGCCTATTCTAAGAAAGTATAACGCCTAATAATGGCCTCTATATATATATATGTATATATGGCCTCTATATATATATGGCCTCTATATATATAATCACTATACTGTGATCTTTCTGACCTGCTAGAAATACTGTCTCTCCTGCTCCGTACTTCCCCGTTAACTTCTTGCTCTTGGGCTTGATGCTCCACTGCCGCAGCCTGTAGCACCTCACTGATGGAAGGAAATTGCCCCATTGCATCGGGATGTATCTTCTGACCGTTTATTGTATACGGAATACCCTGTTTGCCTTCTGCATTCTGTAAACTGTTATACAGCCCTTTTCCTGACACGCTGCTGTAGGTCGAGCTGTCACTCTCATTTCCATCCAGCCTCATTCCCACTTCACTCCCATCAATCTCCGAAACGCTATCTCCTGCCACGGAGGAATTCTCTATTCGATCATCCATGTCAGAAGGCAGACTAATCTCAGAAACAACCGATGTTGGACCGCTTCTGCTTTGCTTCAGAGTCCCACCAGATAGATCAGTAGCCACAAAATTCCCAGGAGCATTTCTAGAGCCTGAATCTTCAGTTCTGTAGTCAGCCAGGGACCGGATCTTACTGGCCTTAGATTTTGAACTTCTTCTTTCTTTTGAGGATGCTGGAAGTCCCAGGCTACCCAGTTTTGGTCCCCTGGGAACACTGGTCCGCAAAAAGGAGTATTCTTTTGTCATTGCTACAGTGCTAGCTCTTGGCAAGATTTCTGGATTTAACATCAGCTCAGGATCTAGGGTGCTGGAGGGCCGGCTCTTGGATGTAGACTGATTAGACTAAAAGAAGCAAAGAGTCAATGATAAAATGCTTTTTCACATCTGAGAAAACCAGTAAATGTTCAAAGTAGAGAAAACAGTAATTTAGAGCACAGAAAAGATAAAGTTTTCAAATTTCTCAACACCACACTGAATGTAGAAAATCTGTTGTGTAGTACTTACTCTTTCTTGATGTCTCTTCACTCTGTATTGCTTAAGCTGTTCTTCCAGCCTTCTTCTTGCTTGAAGTCTTATTTGTTCTTCTTTCTCCAATGGGAGTGAAGACTCTACTGAGCCTGTAAGTGAAAGGTGTCTGTACAGTCAAACAGGAAACTCCAACACAAGCAAATCTGAAGCAAAAGGAAAAAGCCTCTTCTACCATCAGCAACATGCTTCATGCTTAAGCAAGGAAGGCAAGGAAAGCCTATTGGCATGCACCTCAGAATATCCTGTTCTAATGTATCCCTGTGTAAGCATTGATAAAGCCTGTGTATTTCCGTTGTTCAGTTTGCAAATGCTGTAGTTCCTCCGCATATAAATGACAAGAGGTTATACAGCAAGAACAAAACTATTGCTGTCATTTAATCTCACCTGTCCTACACTTCTGACAGTACTGAAATTATACAACTAAGCAAGACCTACACAGTCCACTCATTCCTTACAGGTCAGAGAAAGATGTTCCCCAGAAACACTTTCTTTCTTCTTGTTAACTCACATTAAATCTTTCCCATAGTAAGGCTTTTTTAAAAAATTATTTCGGAAAACTCCTGCAGTACTAGACACCTTAACACAAAGGCTTCTCCTTTCTCTCCCCTGTATTGCTCTTCTCCTATTTACTTCTTAGCTAAAAATCACCTGGTTCTGCTGTTCTTTTTTTTTTTTTTTTAATATCACCTGTTACTCCTAATAATCAAGAAGGTTAGAATAGCTTCAGCCCCAGAAAGCATAAATTCCCCTCCAGCGTAAGAACAATTATTAAATGGTAAGGCACGTGCCTTAGCTGCAGCAGAGGGTGACTTACTGAAAGAAAATGAGTTGTAGTTCAAAGTAAAAGATTACTGCAAAACCGAAATTTAGTCCAAGCTTAAATGATGTTATAGGATTGTAGAGCCAGGCTCAGAGTAAAAAGCTTTATGCAGCAAGAGAAAGCAGGGGCGTCACCGTAAACAGATGCTTACACAATTCAGTTTCTTGCATGGGAAGACTTAGTTTGAGAGACTGCAAAGCTTCTTTTCTAAGAACTATGCCCTCAGCACTAGTTCCCTGAGACTTCCTTAGGCTGTCATGGAAACCAGTCACACCTGGGGATGACTCTTGACCCTGTGCACTGCTGGTGGGGTCAAAAGATACAGGGGAGTTGGGGAACAGTGACTCTGGCCCATTCTGGCAGGCATCCACCTTGCTGTTTATCTCCAGACTTCCCTCTTCATTTGGCACTTCATTGATGTCAATACTGGTAGCTGGAAAAGAAAGTTTCAGTGAGCTACACTGTAAGCCACCCCATTTATCTTTACACCTCCACCCAAATACACCACTACTGCCTTTAGGCTGTAAGAATACAGAAATTGCTAATGACAGCAACTGACAGAAGGAATTTTATAAAGGACTTCTGATTCTTCATTTAAAAAGACCAGAATAAGTACCTTTATTTGCTTTACTACAGTGCCTTCAAGCAGAACCTCAAAAGTGACCATAAAATATCTCCAAAACTTCACATGGGTTTTTAAGCCTTGTTAGGTTTAGAAGCATGAAACACCAAACGTAAGCAACGCAATCTGTGTCACATTGAGTGGCAACCTACTACAAATAAGACTGAGTGACTGCAGGCCTGTGCTGAATGATTCAGCTACTTGGTATGCTGTTGGGCACTGGGGAGAAAGCATCCACTGCCCCACTTCCAGCCTGGGCCAAGAAGAGTTTCTCAATTTTAAACTGAGTAAATCTTCTTCAAAGAGGATGTCTTCATCAAAAGTACAGTAGCAAAGCTTAGATGTATCAATAGAATAAATCTACCAATCAAAAGGCAATTCAAGAACCACTTTAATACCAATTTTATCCCCACTCACTAATATTTGATTTTTCTTTTCCATCAGGAAAATGCAACTTCAGAAACAGTTCAACACTTCACAGGTTATGTTTTGATTTTCTCACACATTTCTACTTCCTCGGTTGGGGATTACCTTTATGAAACTGCTGTTGCAACAAAACTGTGTATCTAAATTTAAATGTGTTATTATAGTTCTCAAATGAGCAGGGTACTGAAATAGCCACTGTTTTCTGTTCATTCCCACACCATGTATCACTGGAGCAACTGGAACTCATTGGAATAATGTCAGATTTCATAAATATTTTCAACATCTTTATGAAAAAAAATCCAAACATTTATGATCACATAGTGTTTGAAAGTGGAAAAATCAAGTTTCCTCTTTCTATTTTTTCCTCTTCTCAGAGCTAGAGACAGAATAAGCGTTAGGGTTTTTTTTAAAGTCTGCTCAAACATGATGTGGGGAGAAAGAAAAAAAACCAACAAACAAACCAGAATGGAGAAACAGGTCCTCCCAAAATTAAGTATTTCTAAGATTCATATGCAGAAATATTCTGCAGCCAGGAAGTTGATTACAACAATTCAATAAAACTTTAATTATTGATTTAGACCAGCCCATTAACATATTGCTATTAACACACACACGCCCCCCCCATAATGAATCACTACACCTTCTGGAAGCAAAACAATTAAAAAATAAAGCTATAATCATTCGCGTATGTGGTGAACATTAAAGCTTATCCTGAAATGAAATAAGCCATATGGAAAAAGTTACAGGTAGGAAGATAGGACTTCTTAATTGTTTTCCCTTTGTAATTGAAGAAAGCAAAAGGTTTCCTTTTAAGTGCAGTCTAATTTCACTTCAGAGTAATTTAAAGAGGAAAAGATAAATTTCCATCCCTAACCACTTGTTCCCACCTCTGTGGCACATCCTCCCTTAAGCCAGCACAGATGTTTGTAGGGTGAACCAGCTCAGAGGAAACTGAAGAAGGAAACTGAATATGGGTGAAAATAAGAAGTTTTCAGCCTTAGCTTGCCAAACCCCATCAGCTCTCTAAGATTTGAATTAAAACACTTTTCAGTATCTTATTTGTCATTCAGAGAAGACTTTCAGGCCCTTTTAGCCTGAATGAGTTCTCTGATTTAGTTCACCATATGGCCACAGAAACACTTGCAGGCACAAAAGTAGGGATGGGTACAACAAGGATGCAAAAGAGGACAGATGACAGGACTGACTTTTGAATGACTAACCAACCTAAGTAAGAGTTTAAGGCATTTTAAAAATAAAAGATTGTCAAAACTATACTTAAAAGAGAAGTTAGTGCTAAGAATAGCCACAAGAAAACAAGAAGATACCTCACACATTCAGAAATACTGTTTCTGGCCATCTTTCAGAAACTGCAGCTATTATTGCGTCAGGTTTATACTTTATTTACATTTTTGTCTTCACAACTGTAAGAGGTATACATACACAAAAGAGATGCTGGAGCAATATTCTGGAGGAATGGTTTCCTGGCAACTTCCTGAAGCCACGAGACATTCAGAATCTAAACACTGCCTTGAACTAAAGTAATTTAATTGCAGTAGTGTCAATACAACTGTGGTCTTTTTAGAACAGGGGAAGGGGAGAGGCCACTAGATTGAAAACAGTAGAAAGACATACCACCTATTTGTAAGCCACAACTCAATTGTTTGGACAATGTCCTGCACAGCAGAAGACAGAAACATGTGATCTCCAGCTTCATAAAAGATCAATGAATCATCATATAACTACACTCTGCCAGTCTGCTAACTGGCAGCGTCAGAAATGCAAATAAAGTCTCAGGGCTCCACTTTCTCGCCCGTGACAAGATGACAAATCTGCCGTACGAGAGGTGGGCGGAAGGCTAACAACTTCATCACATGGTCACCTCCTTTTACGCAAGGAACCTGTATACTTTGTGTATCTACGCAGCCGCATCAGGCACACCCGCTCCACCCAGCTACCACCATATCCTTATGTACCAACATATCCTTAGATACATGTGGCGGAAACATGGGGATTTCCATTCAATACAAAGAAAAGATTTTCACAAAGCAAGCAGTTAAATGCTGGAATGGGTACAGAGGCTGTTGAACCTCCCTCTCTGGAGATATTGAGACTTCAATAGCAAAAGGCCCTGAGCAACCTGATCTAGCTTCAAGGCTAGGTCTGCCCTGTGTATGAAGTTGGACTAGATGACCCACAGAGGTCCCTTCCAACCTAAGTTTGATTCTCTAATCAAGGGCACTCAGATCAATGCCCTCTTAAATTTCTTGTAAACAGCTGCACAATTATTTTATTACAGAGCTTGTTTACAAATAAAAGTTATTTTGAGATAATTTGGGGAGTATGTGCCAGCATCTCTCTTCCATAAATGGAAGTTCAGAAAGACTTTTTGAGTACATTTTGATTTTTGCCTAATTGATTTAATTTATTAGGAAAATTGCTTTTGCCAGAATAAAGCATTTCAGTCATGACCTTACTCCACAAAAATAATTTCAGAACTATTCGTTCCAGTGAATTTCAGGTAGATATTCACAGAAACACAAACAGAATAGAGAGTAACACACTCTGAGCAGCACATACTCAACTGATAGCAGGTAATACTTAAATTAATAGTTTGGTTTTGTTTTGAAAGAATAAGCTTTAAAACAAAACAAAGTTTTCCCATACACAGAGCCATAGCCTTCACCAAAGTAGCTTCAAACTGCCGTACAAGAAATTCCTTCAGCATCACCTGAACATCAAAATAAGTAGCTGTAGAGAAGCCTGGGTAGGACTAGGAAATTATTTGGTGCATATGAAGTAACTTACTGTTAATTTCATCTGTTGTAACTGGCAAATGTGACTTGGCTTTACAATCCAGAAGTTCTTCAGAGCTGGTAGGGGCCCCATTACTGTTTCTGTTCTCCACGTGAACGTCCTGCTGGACAGACGAGGAGTCCATGGTAAAAACGATCCAGATGCCTGGAAAGTTTTTCTTCTGAATAATTTGCCGCCAAGTGAACTACCAAGTCCTGTTTCTCTCCATCGGCAACAACAGCATCAATATGTTACCCAGGAGCACAGTTCTGAGCTTTACAGCTGTTGGTGTGCCACAGGCAGCCGGTAATTCCAGGAGATCATGAAAACAGCTCGCAGACAAAGTTGTAATCACCGAGAAGCTGCATCCTCTAGAAACAAAGCATAGTAAATTTACCAACATTTCTTAGAGCTTTGAAAAGATGAGTTAAAAATCAAGTAACGCTCACAGATTACCCACCAGCCCAGCTTCAACACACACAACCAGGACACAGGATAACAGCAGAGACAATCAAATACAACCCAGCTGTTGTGAATAAGAAGTGACCTATTTAACAGCTTTTTTATTATCACTTTTTTTTAAGTAGCATTGATACACCAGCATAACGATGGAAGATAATATTTAGCAAGACAACTGATTTAAGATCAGTGTCTCTTTTAATGGAAATGCCTCTCTGGCTCTGCTTTAATAAGCAAACCAGTCTTCAGAGGAACATTTTACTCTGTAAATTACAGTCTGCACTTTCATACCATGTATTTCATTTCAAGGACCTACTCCCATTTAAGTTTCAATAACTTTAGTTAGAACGCAGTATGGAATTCAGATATATAATTTTTTAATTAAATTACACCATTACTGTTTACTTCTCTGCAGAGCAACAAGTATGTATCACCATGCAGAGCCTGAACTACTGATGACAACATATACTGGCAGCCAGAACGTGGCCTGGGCTGCAGTTCAACACTGCCTTCTCCTACGGCAAGTCAGGAGGAGAATTTCCAAACACAGTTTACAGAATGTGCAAATGATTCTCCATGCATTTAGATCTTACCTTTGGGTATAGACCCAGTCAATTAATACAATCTGACAGACACTGTTGTACACAGCCACTTCAAGTGTTTACATTTTGTTCAAATAGTTACCAACAGGTGAATTCAGCTTACTAAATGTTATGGTTCGTATTTACTATAGAAACTGAAGAGATCCCCAGTTAACAAAAAAGGGGGGGTTGTGGGGAGAACATCAAGCCAGGAATATTTTAATCAGGCCTTTACATGAACACAAACATTTTGAGCAACACTCCTTACGTATCTCCAGAGTACTTGTGTAACTGCTACTGAACCAAACTGCCCTGGTCACCCAGAAACACCACTAGTCCTCTCCAAAACGTTCCTGAGGCTGCCAATGGCTCAGGACTCACAGGAACAGACAATTATGTAGGTGACCCTTATTTAGGTGAGCCAGAAAGGAGCCAGAAACCTAGAGCACGTTTCTAAAAGGGAAACCGCCATCAAACAGAAAGAATAATACCTTTGCTGTGATTTGTTATTGATTTTAAAAGCTCTTCTATACAACAAAGCTTACAATAAAACTTCTGGAAGAACAGGGGCTGTACGGCGTATAGATACAGGCCACAAGGAGGAATTACAGACAAAAGGCAAGCGCAATTTAGACTGCTTACACCTTGGGAAAATCTGCCCAACATCAGACGGTTTGTTATCCTTGTCATAAGCCACATTTTAATCACCAGGGTCACGAAGAATGGTTTTTCTCCTGTACAACCCATTCTCAACCATTATTTTGGCTTCCGAGTCCTTTTGTATCTGTGTGTTGAGCGCAGGCAGGCAGACACACACACCCCCCACACACACACACGCCACGGCAACCCGGCAGTAACCTCGCAGGGAGAAGAGCGGTACGAAAACAACCGATTTTGTTTAAAACACCGATAAAGCAGGAGGGCAGCGGAGCCCGGTCCCAGGCCGGAGGCACCGCCGGCGAGACAGGCCCGAGGGGCCCCGGGGACCTCTCTGAGGCGCCGGCGG
>JAHREE010000285.1:1696904-1797976 GCA_033628505.1 Tringa tobata
GGGGCTCCCGGGACGAAGGATGCGCCGCGGGTCCCGGGAGGAGGGATGCGGAGGGGCTCCCGGGGCGGAGGTGGGGGGGGACTGCACTGCCCCGTTGTCCGGGACCCCCGGCTCCCCCGGCGGTCGGGTGCCCCTCTTTCAGGCTGTCTGGGGACTCGCCTCGGAGCCCAGAAGGCGCGGGGAGACACGGTGCCGCGGGAGGCTATCTCGGGATCACCCTCTCCGCTTCCGCACAGCCAGACCCGAAATTCGGTGCAAGCCGCGCGGAAACCGAAAGGACAGCATTTCCAGCAGAAATCAGAGCACTCGCCCAAAGGCATCCCTAACGAGGGGCAGCCTGGCATAAGAAACCCAAACAAACCACCTTGTGCTCTGTTAGTGTCCCCACGCTCCCCGGTCTTTGCACCTCCTTCCTAGTCCGGAGAGCAGGTAAGCAGCGCAGATGACAGCTACAGCTCTGAGGGCAGGGATCCTGGCACAGGCTGGGAGCCACTGGGGGAACCAGAGCGGTGATGGAAAGGCAGAGGAGGAAGCACAGAGTACCCCGCAACCGGGAGCAGCTGCAGAACAGCTTGTGCTTTGGGAAGGGCAGGCAGTCTTGGTCCCGCTGATAGAGTGGGACTTTTCCTGCGGACCCTGGTAGGAGCAAGATTTGACACTTCTGGTAGAGATTCTCAGATCTATAGAACATGAGCTGCCACACTATATATATAAAAAAATAGCACTCCATACATTTATGTCTTTTGTTACATACATATATCTAAAGAAAAAAGGTGGGGGGTGCTCTCCCTGGTGGAAAACAGCATTGTAATCCTGCCTGATACACCAACTCCCTGCCACAGTATGTGTGAACACAGCAATGACTTTGTGGTTGAAACGAAGATGTATTATCTCACTCTGTTATCCTAGTGAAGATAGCTACAGTGAGAACTTCTTAATTAAGCCACATTTCTGGCACTGAAGTGTTAACTTCATAAAGGTGTGCACTTAAATCTATCGAATTGCACAGTTGTGGGGTTTTGTCTTTTGTTTCTCTTTAAACTCAGAATTGCATCGCAAAACCTGCAAGCTTACCCTTTCCTGTTGGATTTGTTACTAAAGATGAACAACTCCCTTATCCAGCTGCATACTTCTCTTATTAAACTACATAACTTGCTGCTGCCTTAAGTTATTACATCCTTCCGGTGCTGGTTTTGTTCTAACTTTGCCTGTACAGTCATGAAGTGGACCAAGCGCTGGCTGCGTGCTGTGCCTTTGGGTGTGAGTGGTAATGGTGGGACACTGAATGCATCAGCAAGCTGTATCATTTTTGCTTGATTTTTAGTTTTTTCCATGTTTCCTAGACAACTTCTGTTGTTCTGTAACTCTGAAATCAGGACTCTGATTTCCCATAAGGCAGTATCTGAACTAGTTAAGTATTGACCAACAGCACTATAGCTTCCTGCGTACTTTTCCAGACTTGACTTCTTGCCGTGTCAATTGTTCTTTTGATCATGTTGTCTATATTCTCTTAACATACTGGACAATTGCTTTTGCAGAGTGAAACTTAGGCATTTTCTATTGCTTATCTTCCTAAGTGTGACAGTGGAATCTGTGTCTGCAACCAGACGTGTGTGTACATCTCTAGCTCCCTGTTTTTGCTATTTTTTTGAGTAAGTTGCACTTGCTCTTCACTCATCAAGGACTGCACTATGCTGCGTAGGCTTCATTATTTTTATCTTTTTTGGCTACATTCTGATAGTGTTGCTATGCTAGTAAAAAAATACACGTCCCACTCTAAGTTGATAGTTCAAATGTAGTTCAATTTAGCAGTTGAAATAAAGGTATTCAAAGATTTATGAGAAATGAATTGTCTTCTGGCTTAGAGTTAACAATATAAAAACATAGCAGCAACTCCCTTGGCAAAGGCAAAGCCTGCATGAGTTATAGGAAACTGAATTACTCTTTTCATCCAGGAAGGTGGTCTCTGCCACTCAGAGCGGAGGAACTTAGGGAAGCTGTGAGGTAGTGTGGATGTTTGAAACGTGTTTTGTGGCAAAGCAGAGCTCTCTTTGGAATCCTTCTGTGAGTACTACAGCAATATAAAAATAGGAGTTAGATCAAATGAAAGAAAATTTGAAGATAAGGTGTATGATGTTTCCTCCTGCATGTCTGTATCAGATGGAACAAGATGTGCAGATAAGCATCTTGTTTATCCTGAAGGAAGAATGTAAGCCTGATGAAAGAATAACATAGTCAAAATTATGTCTCTGTATGTCCATAAAATATTATCTGTTTAATCCAGTCCCTATGGAGGAGGTCTCTGTGCCAGTGCCATTTTTCATCTGGTATTCTTCCGTTCGCTTGCTGGCTTAAAGAAAAAAATCAAGCCTTTCTTATTCCTCTTAAGAGAGGAATTCTTATCAATCCTAGACCTTCTAGTGAAAGTCTTAGTCCTACTGCCGGTGAGGACTATGGCAAAATTCCCACTGGTTTCAGGAGGGCAGGATCTTTCCCAAGATCAGTGAAGGATTAAAAAAAAAAAATCAACTACTAAAATATGCACCTCAATTAGCAAAGAATGTGGCCTGATTATTAAAGTGTATGAAATTTCAGCTATTAAATTCTACGGTCCTGATCAACAAAGCATGCTGCACAATTGGCAATGTATCCAGAATCTCAACTACTGTACTAGTCTCCTGCCAGATCAACCAAGCATGCAACTGAATCAGTGAATTATGCAACTGGAGCAGCAAAATATGCACTTCTGACTGGGGGGGCGGGAAGGATATGGAAATTCTCAAGTGTTTTAAATTGATACACAACAGATCTGTTACTGGTCAGCCTCTGCCTTAAGAAAAGCGGAGGCAAAATATATAACTTTTATCAAGTCTCTCCAGACAAATGCTGGTCTGGAAACGTATGTCCCTCAAACAGCTCAGTGTCTGCTAGCAGCAGCCCCGTTCTTTACCAGATGTACTGCACATCTGGTTCCAATCCCAGCTGCTGCCAGGTGTGGGGGTTATTTTAGTAACACTTTATTGGGATTTTTAGGTCCAGGTAGCTTTTGCTTTGTAGGTCACTGTAAAACACTGTGTATACACACTAGGCTGTCTTTCTGTCTCAAGAAACTAAGCCAATAAGGCACCTTCAAAGAATCTGAAAGTTTTGTTGGCAATGAACTTAATATCTATTAATCTCTTTGCTGTTCATGCTTGAGGAGCAGAAAAATGATAGGTCTTTCCTATTTTCTTTATATCTTGATTAATGGCCATAGCTCCTTCCTATTGTGTTTACAATGCACCTTGGCAGATACTTACTGTGCGGAGAGTTTGGATATTTGGCCAGTTTGGGGAGCAGCGATATTCATAAATACCGAAGCAGTAGAGCTCTTTCTCCCTATCTGGTGTGTATGTGCTTTGAAAATCCAGCCACAGTAGCTGGTTCTGATATTCAGAAGTTGGTTTTGCTTTAAATTATTATTTGTGTTTTATACAGAAGGCCTGGAGGTTGCCCTGTTTTAATAAATATGCAGTTTCAGGATTTCTATAACATACTTCTTTTTTTTTTCTATGTCTGGAAGTAAGCTGTGTAACACTGCCAGTGCTCAACGAAGGCATGAGAATTGCTTTGTTTTATTGCACTGTTCACTTTAGTACCCAGAATTCTGAAACATTTTTCATTATTTAAGTCTAAGAAATATCTGGGCTTGGTGTGTTTTTTTACTTTTTTTTTTTTTTAAATCCACTACTGTTAGTACATAAAACTGGCTTGCACTGAACTTCTTATTTACCAAATTTCTGTCTCATTTCCAGGTCAGTTCAATGAATGATCCTATTTAGTTCTTTTTCCTGTTTAAAATATTTCCTACTGAGTCCAGAGCAGTTCCCTTAAAACATAATTGATTTGGGTCATTGAACCTTTATTTTTCATGCATGTCAGTTTGCATCCCGCCACTGGTCTGACTGGTATTTCAATTAGAAAAAAGCAGGCGGATTTCTCCTAGAGGCTGAAGTTCACGTGGAGTCTCTGGCGAAATAAGATCCTGGAGTACGTATCCCTGGAACTGGGCAATGATTTGTAACTTTTTTTTTAATTCTCTGTCTGGCCAGAATGTTATAAATCTGGCGCTCTCTTGTTAGCTTCACGCTAAGCAGCAATAATGTCCACAGTGTTTTAGTCCTGATAATTCTAATTACTGAAGCACTGAAGAAGCTGAAAGCTGGGAAGATGGACGAGGCTGGCCTCAAGTCCTGCACAGCACATGGGACTCTCTCTTTGTAGAGCTGAACTAGAATTCTCTCGTTTGCCAAGCCAGCAATGGAAGCAGCAGCCAAGGTAAGAGAAGTAAGCCAGTGGAAGAAGATGTGGTTAATCCTTATACAGAAGGAGCTAAAGGAGTGCAGTACCACGCAAGATGCCAACCATCCTTGGGATGAAACACTGAAGTAATTTTTCTTTCTTTACTATCTAAGTAGGTTGAAGCAAACAATCCTGTTGCACTGGTTTCAAAAGACCCAGCAAACAAACTTCCCTGTCCCAACCAACAATTACTATTCTCCCCATCTGCTTCTTTGCATGACAGACCAGGAATGGTGGTAAAGCCTTCCAGTGCCTTTCTTCCTGCCTTCTCTTCTTCTTACAAAAAAATCCAACTTTTGGCATGTGTGGTACCAGAGAGTGGTTACCCAGCAGTACCGTAGCTAGACATGGTCTGGTATAGCAACTCTTCCCATTACACACTATTATTATTACAAGGTCACTGATCTCTCAGGTCTATAAATAATAAATATTCAACTTGGGGGTTAGATACTTCCTTGAGTAAGGGAAGGACTAAATAGAAAAATAATTCTCTTCTACTTGTACAAATCCATGGCAGAAAGACGATGGAGTAGGGACAGGGCAATAGAGAGTCCTATGTTTATATGTGGAACAATTATACACCAGTAGGGAAAAGCCTTACTGGCAGCCTTAGTTCTCAAACTCAATGTAAGAACATTATGATTCCTCCTACAAGCTCTCAGCTGCAAATGGTCTTATGGTCCACTTTGAATGTCCTTGCTCATATCGTTCCCAATGAAAAGGAAGATCCAATTTAGAGAGGAGAAAAGGCTAATTTGCCTATATTTCCTTTTAGAATTCTTGGGGCCCTGCTGGAGCTCACAGAAGTCATCTGGGACTTTGAGAGGATTTTAATCAGGGTATAAGTACTGCTGGTTTGGATTAGTAATGATGTGCATTGAGGACAACATCTGTATTTGGGTTTGGGTGGAGTCCTTTCATGGTAGAAGAGTTGGTAATACTCTTACAGCACCTTTCATCAGAGGATTTCAGAGTTTCACAAATGTCTAATTACAGAAAGTATTAAATTATGTGAAATCCTTGGTCCTGGGGGAGTACAGGCAGCACCATTATGCTTCAATATAAGCAGGGGTGGGTGGTGTTCAAAGGGGCGAAACAAAAGCAAATTATGCAAGCCGTAACCTGCTGTGCTATCTCATTTTCATCCAGTATTTTATTCTTCTCATTTCTTTATATTAGCAGCCAGGTTGCAACATCAAACCAGCCAAACAAAATGGGTTGGTACAAGCGTCCATTCAGAACTACTATCAGATCTGAAGAAGGGACTTTTGGAAATTCATTTATCTCTTTGACACCCGTTTCCATAGTGTTTGTGTTTCATTATTCAGTTAAGGAGTACCAGAACTGTAGCAAGGGTTAGGTGCCAAGGATGCCAATAAGGACAACTTCCTGAATACAGGAGATCTGGGATGTAATGCCTCTGCATGTCCAACCTGATCCAAATCCCAGAAAGTTGATTGCTCAGCCTTTCTAAGGAGGGTGTTCCTGCTCTGCACTGTACTTAATTTGGGATTAGCAACAGGAGATCTAATCCACTCGTTCTACCTAAATCCAGCCCTCTCCTGGTCTTGTTAGTAAATATTCCACTGTTTTGAATGACTGTTTAAGTTTTTATCAAAGGAAATGTTTTTTCTGGATTTGACTTAAAATGTGGAGCCTTTCCTGTTGGAGCTGAGGCTCGAAGCGCAGGCTCCCCGTTCCCTTGTCTTCCTGCCCGTATTACAGATCTGCATGGGTGGGCAGTTCAGGTGAATCCAAGACCTCGCTATTTGAATACAAGGGCCCCAAGGAGTTGCTCATCAAGACTAGCTTTAAATGCAAGCTTAGCAAGGCTGAACACTTTGATTTGCCTCTAAAATCAACAGTAACTTATTCTGGGTTTCCTGGTTGAAACTTGAATGGGGGAGAAGAAAGGATGTCTGCAAAGCAGATTTATTTGGAAAAATAAACTGCTCACTGGTTGGGACCCTGTAACAACAAACCCAGTGCTTAGTTTTTCCTCTGGCTGCAGCATCTGATAGTTTTTTCTGCTTTCTCCCACACCCTCCCTGCTGTGCCCTCATGGTCTCTCCTTATGTGTAGGCAGTAAAGTAAAATTTACAAGCATCCTGCTCTCTGAAATCCTGGCAAAGGCAGAGTCTTGGAAATTTCCCTTTGCAGAGCACTCAAGAAGAGACTAATCCTGGAACAACAAGGTGGGGAGAAGCGCTGCTGTTTGTATACTGTCCAAAAGTAGGGATGTGCATTCAGACCTCTGAATGGCCAGCCTCAGCTGCAGCAGTGGCTCATTTAGAAGCCAAGTTAAAAATATTGCATGAAAGGGAGAGGATTTTTCTTTGTTTGCTTTTTAAGGATCACTGTCCATGTCTCTGCATAAGCCCTCTCACCTGCTAGTGACGTTTAGTGAAATAATGACACGGTTCCCAAAGAGTTGCAGGAGCAACTCTGCAGCATGCTAGCAGCGATACAGAATATTTACAGATTTTGGCTTGCACATGTGGAATGTTTCCTTCTCCATATGTTTGTACAATAGACTTCCAACATGTGAAACATCTGATGTGTCTGGATGAAACAATAGGATCATGATGCTGGAAATCCAAGCACAAACAGCTCTCTTCCTTGCAAGGACAGTTTACACATATATGTGTGTGTTTTGTTGGCCTTTAAAAATACAAATTTATTTTCTATTTGCATGGGGTTGCCTTTCAGTTACCCTTTCTGCTGTTTCTGGTACTTTCAAAGCAAAACAAAGCATTTTGGGCACCTAAGCTACATATGGATTTCATTATTTAAATCTCCCCCACATATTTGGAAGGTTATATATATGAAGTTAATTTAGGAATGCTAGTTTTACAGATTCCTATGAACATACATAACTCGCTCAATGGACTTTTATACTGAACTCTACAAGCAAACTTTTACTGCAGCGCTATAGCTTTTGTTTTGTTATATATTTCATCTGATCACCCAGCAGTTCAAATAACCTAACCATGTTTTCTACTCTTTAATTTGAGCTGCTTTGGCCTGTTCAATTTATAGAAAATGAAAACCAGATTGATCTTCTGGAAACTCCCTCCACACCCCTGTCAGTTCCCACCAACCCTATCGTTTACTGTTAATTTTTTCTATGGTGTGTTGTGTACACTTTGTTAATGAGAACTTGCTCCAGTAGAAAAAAAGACCTATGCTGACCTATTAAAACCCTGAAGCAAATGGCCATGGCATCTTGAACTCTTCATTACACTGAGTTACTTTTATTTACGATGGTTCCATCATATTCATGATTATTTGCCTGAGGAGACACACTAAATGATGGCTTTGTTTCTCTTTCTAAAGCTTTACATTTTTTTTTGCATGTTTCAATGAGGGTATTTTCTGTAAAAAAAACCCCAAACAACCAAACCTAGAACAGGGATGGCAGCTTTGCATGGATGTAGGATTTTATTTGATACGGCATCTTGCATCTGTATTGGAGAATTTCTATTTATCTGTTGAGTGTCCAGTTACAAGAGTTGACTCCCTCCCCCTCTCCCCCCCGCCCGCCCCCACCTTTCAAGGAGTAGTCTGAAAAGTCTCAAGAAAAATCTGGTTGATGTGAATTCTAGCAATCCCTGGTGGATGTTCTCTTAGACATTGCGTATACTTCCTTAGCCAGAGAAGCTAATGTTGGCATGAAAGGGGAAAACCAATGGTCAGACTGCTCTTCTAATGACGTGTTTCACTTGCATTTGTTGCATGAACATGGCACGACAAATTTATGAGATACTAATGACAGGTTTCTGCTTAAAATAGTTCTACTTTACAAGTGTAATAGTTATAGTCCCCACAGGAATGCTGCCCAGTTAAGTCGGTCTTTTCAAGCACTGGATTTGCAAATTTTAAATAGATTTTTCAAAACATTTCATAGAAAAACAATCTGGCTTTTGTCCCTTTCAGACCAAGGTGAGAAGAAGAAATGAATATTACAATGTGGGGCTGCAGTGAGAGATGAAGAAGATTT
This sequence comes from Tringa tobata, assembly GCA_033628505.1. Classification (NCBI taxonomy): domain Eukaryota; kingdom Metazoa; phylum Chordata; class Aves; order Charadriiformes; family Scolopacidae; genus Tringa; species Tringa tobata. Next base: position 1,705,246 of record JAHREE010000285.1, read on the forward strand.
CAGAATAAGACCTGACACTTAGTTTCTAGTAAAAGCACCTGGATGCAAGAGTATCAATGACATTAAAGAAAAAATTAGAAATGTCCTGTGCCTCAGCCTAGGTCTCTTCCAGAGCATTTCTACCTGCATTTCACACTCCTACCAATATTTTATCCACTTCATGATCACATCTACACCTTGACATACAACAATTACTGAGTAGTCTGTGAATGACAGGGTTACTCCTGTGGTGGTAACTTCAACCTGGGGAACTTTCAGGTACCAAAAGTATCCATAAACCACCAGGCTGCTGCCAAGCCCAGAGAAAAAGCTATTCATTCTAAAGAATTTCTAGCTTTAAAAGGGTAAATCAAAGAAAGAACCAGATAAGGAGAGAGAACTCTGCTTAGCCAGACTTACATAGCTGCAACTTGCAAGACATCCTGTAGGTTGTTGTGGTCCTCAAACCAGGACATAGATGAGTCCAACTCAATCTTAATTAAAGAATTGAAAGGGGAGAACTAAAACCTCTGCCTATGTATGATATGGGAGAAAAGAGCAAGATTGGTTTTGTCGTCTTTTCAATATCCTGACATTTCACCTCTGCCGCTTTAGGTAGCTGAGCCTCCGAAACTCCCACCTTTGTTAAGAGGGGAAGATATTCTTTCAGAGGGCTGTTGAGACCACCTCTAGCTCCTGCTCTCTGCAGGAAACAACTCTGGCTTTTGTCTGCAAAAGGAGGCAAACCAAATTAGCCAGAAAATCCCCGCCCCCAGAGCTGGGTGATCTACCTTCATGGCCATACACAGGGATCTCGCAACAGATATTCAAATGCAGTCCTGAGTAACAAGCTCTAGCTCTGGGCAATCCTGCTTTGGCAGGGGAGTTGGACTAGATGATCTCTATGGTCCCTTCCAACTCCAAAAAATTCAGTGAAATTCAGTGAAAAATATCTATGGTGACTGCAGAAAATTCTGCCCATTGCTCATAATGGTAGTGTAGTTTGGCATCTCTGGCCTAATAAGAATAAACTGGTTTTACTTCTCATCTGAACCTCCCCAAAGCAGCAGAGCACTAGATTGTATTTTCTCTGGTTGCTCCGAATGCAAGTACAAAATATCAAGTTAGAATGTATGCAAAGACTGCATATACTGCTGATCATGCTATGGAAAGCTGCGCTGTTCCATGGGTGATTGTTCAGGAAACAGTCTCTGTTTGTGTCTCTAGGAACAAGCATTTTTTTGTAAGGAGGAAAAGCCATTGCATCTCTGGAGTTAAATGAGGAGGTCTGTTGTTCTCCACAGAGACTGGAGTGCGCCGCTGTGCCTGGTGGTTGCTGGAGTGTCCGTGTTAGGTTTTTTCCTCTTCCCCACCTCCTGTTCTCAGAGAGGATGGAGAAGGAGGAGGGATGGTGACCTCATGGTGCAATTATGCAATCTGCTTGGGGCCAGGTATCAAAATACACTGCAGCTGTGAAGCTGGGACCTGGCCCTGGCTGAGGGGCCTCCTGGCTCTAACGAGATTCCTGACCTTCTCCTGCCACTTCTTCTGCAGCTGCTTTGATTCACAGAGATTTGTTGTGGCAATGGCCTGCCTAGCGGTTTGGCAAGCTGCCGTCTTTCATGCTGCATTTCCAGGCAGGCGCCAGGAGCTGGCCTCAGCAACCCAGCACAGGTGAGGGTATCCTGAGCCCTGCCAGCCTCCTTCCATCCTGCAAACATTACATTCCACCCTGATATTTTTTTTTTTTTCCCCAAAAAGTAAGGAGGTGGTTATCTGTTCTCTGTTAAAATAACGCAGTGCCTTCCAAGCAAGCTTCTTGTGATGCTTAAGCTCAGGGCTCAGCTGCAGCAAATTCACATATGGAAAGAATAAGACAAAATAGCATGCCTACAGTCTGAGGCATATTTGGGCCTCCAAGTCCTGAAGTCTTGTTCAGACTTTGAATTCTTTGCTCTAATTGCTACACTGCAGTCCCGCTTCCCTTCTCTACTCTTCTAACAATATTGTTATTTTCTTCATCTCCTGCAGCAACAGGATTTCATAGTCCCTTTCCCTTTCTACCTGTGTAATATTTGTTCTCTTCAAAACTCATGTAAACCATTAAAAACAACAGAAAAACTTGGTGATAGGTGTGAAAACAGGGCCCTGTGAAGCTGGCTGATGTGTGCCAAGAAGGAATATAAGATGAGTCTGGTTCTTTCCTGAAAATAGGATTTGCATAGTGGAAACGTCACATCCATAATCACTTTCATGTGGTGGAACTGCCGCTACCCACCACTGAAATACAGAGCATCCGTTAAAAAATGCGGCTTTGGTTTTGCTTAAATCCAGCAGGTCGCACTCACTTCAAGAAATATTAGAGCCTTGTTTAAAAACATGAGTGCAACTGCTCTGATACCATGAATGTATTAAAAACAAATGTATGCTCGGCCCAATTTCAGAGTCCCACAGCTGAACCCTGTCCAGGGCTTGTTTATGGGAATTTGCTCAGAGAGCAAGGAGAGAATACGAAGTGTGTGTGCAGGTATATGTGTTTGTGTTGGGTCAGGGTTATTGTGAGGGTGAGGGAGATCCCTTAGCAAAGGGGATACTCTCATAATTGATGATAACTGTTTTGGAGATGAATCTGGGAAAAAAAATCACAGCTAAGGACTGGAAGAAGGAAACAGGGACAACTCTCTTCTAATAAGTAAGCAAAGTGTCAGCAATTTTTGTAATATTCCTGATCTACTTCTGCCAGCTCTGCTACTCCCAAGCATCCAGAGATACTAATACAGGACAAGAGTCTCCTTTTGCTATTGTCTCATGCATTAAATAGCAAAGGCATTTTGACAGAGAGGGAAATGGTGATTCCACAGCACTTCCAGGAATTCTCCTACTGCCAGGTGGAAAAATAGGTTAGATGTGCTGCTGCCATATCTAGTTCATGCTAATGAAAGAAAATAAACCTTGCATGCAAAGAGCTGAAAATGCAAAATTAAGTAGAGTGCTAATTTTATGAAGTCTCTGATTAACTTTGTCCACCACTTGGAAAAAGTCCCACCAGCTTTGATCTCTAGATCAGTCAGCTAGTGAAGTAAATGTGGTCACTTCTTAAACTAACAGACTGGAGTTTTATGTCCTAGTCTTGGGATAGTCTTTCCTCAGATCCTGTATTTGACGAGCATCCAAAAAGCTCAGACTTCCCTAACTTGGAAATACTGTGAAAGAACAACTTGGGACTTTCACTGGGAACCACAAGAATTGTATTTCTTGTAGCTTTGCAGCTACTTACAGCCACGTCAGCAAGTGAAGTCTTGTCTATATTTTGCTTTTCCCCCTTAAGCTGGGAGTGTGGAATGGCCACTTTCCCTTTGTCCTTCTCCTTTTCTTTTTAAAACCCTAAGTTTAGTGTTTTCTTTCTGCTCTGGCTGAAAGTTTGGGTCACTTCATATTTCATCCCCGGTGGTTGGCTCTGTTCAAATGTTCTACTGAGTCTGAGTGATCTTTAACTCGGAATGAACCTCCTGCGTTTGGAGGGGAGAAGGGGGAAGTAACCAAGATGCCATACCTCACCCTGCATGTTTTGAGCAATTCCAAAGATGTTGGTGGAGCCAGAGTTTTAAAGAGGTCCCTGGGGCAGAATAAAATGTGAAGGAGCCGGTGAGGTAGTCTCAAAGCGTTGCCAGCCCTTTGAAAGAAACACACATGTGCGTGCATGTGTGCACATAAGATGTTTTTAATTTTGGAGGGGTGAGGGATCCTAAATAAAGCTTGTTGGATTTTCACCCCACTGATACTACGGTGAGCTCAGATGGCTAAATTTAGTCATCCAGACTGAACAATCTTGGATTCTAAGACTGCATCTGTCTCTGTCCAGAGACTAATTGTGTATCTTTATGGTTGCTGTGGAATTAGCTCTAAGCTGACGTGATAAGGCTACTATAGTAAATGCCGTATACTGCATACATCCTGGTCTGGCACCAGGCAGCTGCAGTAAATTTTATCTTTTAAATTAAGCAAAAAATCTACCTGGGGAGGGGATATCTATTTCCTACTCCTAAAAAAATAAATATATATATTTATATATATCAGTAAAGGATCATTTATCTAGTGGGTTTGGTTTTTTTACAGGAAGGGACAAAACATAAAAGAATCTTTCAGTCAAAACACAGGATCATAACCAAGTATTTTGACTTCGGAGTTATTCTTTTTTTTTTAAGGGCCTAAAGTCTGCATAAATAGCTTCTGTCCTCACCTTGCCTCATTACTCTGGTATTAGATCTTTCTAGTACAGCCTTCAAGCAAAGACCAAAAAGCCCTTTAACTTGGATAAGGAGATAATACACATCTGTTCCTGAAAAGTCTAATAAATGCAGCACCTCTTAAATGTTCAGTCAGTTTGAAATATAGTGGATTATTCCTTCTCTGTCATTTCTAAAAAGAAGTGGAAGTTACATTTTTAAGTCTGCCTGAAACTGGAAATACATGTGAGAAACGCACAGAAGCTGAGATATGCATAAGGCATTAATGAGGGCAAAGTGGGTTATGATCTTTGCACATCATTTCCTTGCAACTGGGTGTCCCCATTAAGTGAGTGGTTTGGCCCCTGAGGATGTCTTGGAAATTTAGTGGCTCTGCTGTGTGTCTCCAGTTTCCTCTGCTGAGGCTTTCACTCTGACTCTGGGTACACACAAAGAGAAGTTGGTATTTCTTGGGTGAGTATGTTATAAAAGAAAACAAACTATGTTGGACAGGTCCCAAGCCAGAGAATCTGGAATTGTGCTCACAGAGGAATGACAAACATCAAGACAGGATGTCCTCCTTCCCCCTCTTTGAAATAAACACACTTTAAAAATAAACAGTCTTTGGGATTGCGCATGGGATGCAAGCAGGACAGCGTCCTCCAGGATGCTGCAAACAGCAGCTACTTGCAACCAGCGTTAACAGGAATGAAGAAAATTTATCACTACTTCACCTTTTTGGGTTTCAGCAAAACCTATGAGCACAAAAAGCTGAGGGTTTCCCTAGCCAGGACCTTGCACCACTTTGTTTCCTCTTGTCTTCAGCAGGGCTTATGTCTTTACAAGCTAAACCACACAGCCATGTCACCTTCTCTTACGAGCTACATGTCACCACATCCTGCCCACATTACCTCTGGGTTCCCAGCATCACCTCACGCCAGAAGCATTTCTCTCTTGGAGGCAGGTCACAGGAGCTTGAGAAACTGAGCCCTGCACCTGCTTCTAATGACTCAGGCAGAGGCTGGTACCCATCACAAAGAGCTCTCATGGGCCAGCTAGAGGCTGCCACAACTTGCCATTCATGGCTTTTTGCAAGACCTTTCTGCAGGTTTTAAGCATGGCTTCACTCTGGTGGAAGCAGCCAGGAGGGTGTCCTGGCTTTGATGTAAAATGCCACAAGAACTTGTCCTCCCTGGCAAAATGAAGGGCTTGCTTCCGCGCGTGCCTCTGCTCTAGCTCTAGTCTGGTGACTTCTCTGGCAGTAATTGTGACTAAAGAAAGGGTGCTAATTAAATTATTCTCGTAGCAGGATTCCCTTAGAATGTGTTGATTCCCTGACAATGTTCCTACTGGAATAAGGCAGAGGCTCCAGGGCTACACTTGTAGGAGTTGTGCAAGCGAAGAGAGAGTTGAGGGTTATATTACTCAATTGATGACAACTATGTTTTTCTGTGCGTATACTTGGTTGGGCCTTATAATAAACTCTCCTCTGACCAAAACAATTATTTTCCCCTTTTACTGCACTAGAATTCTGCCTTTTGTCAGTACCACCTGCTTCTCAAGAGCAATTTGGTGTAGTGTACAATTTGGAGAAATCACGTACTGGCTTTGTGCTGCACCCCTACATATCAAGGGTTTGCTCTTTGAGAGAGATGGTGCTCCTTGGGAAGCAGACACTGGTGTCTGGGGTGAGATTTCTGAACAATGGCTTGCAATCACTTGTGGCCACATCTGTTCCAATCCTGCATAGCTGACTGCTTAGGAAAAACTCCCAGGCTCTCTACAACTGCATCACACATCGCTTTGTTGCAAACCTGCACTTCAGAGGGCACCAGAGCATTCACCCTGCCATTGGGGCACCACTACCAGAATAATCTATGAGGGACTAGTACAAGGTCCTGCCCTCTACTCTTTACTCCTGTGTTTCTTGGTGCAGAGGCCTTATAACTCCTTATAACTTAAGATACATACGTGTATCTTAAGGAACTCAAAGCTGATGCCAACATTAACTACTCATTTCTGGAGAGTACAAATGTCAGCACAGGAGGAGGAAAGTGCGTGACAATGGGGCAGTTTTAGTAATGGGCATAGATTTAAGCTTCTGAGCAGGTTGTGTACTGTGAAAAGAGGAAATGCAACATCTTGGCATGTTCTGAAATATCTAACCGTTGTATTATTGCCCAAGAAGCAATAGCTGAGATTTGAGTTACTCCTTCTCTGCAGCCTACTAAATGCCATTTCCCAGTTATTCTAATTCAGAAGGCAGGTAGGCTACACCTTACCACAGCAGGCTGGAGGTTCAGTTCAACACAACCGTTTTAAACATTTGGGACTCCTAGCCAGAGTGTACTGAAAAGCAGATGAACAGGAGTGTTAATCTGGTTCTCCCTGCTCATAATTGATCTAATTGGTGTGGGCATACATCAAGTGTTGTTTTTTAAAAAACCAACCACCTATCATTCACAAAGATTAAAAATGTGCCAGACTTTTTGCATGCCTCTGTCAAAAGCCCATGAGTCTACAACTTGCTGCAGAAGGGAACATCTGTGTCTAATTCATGAGGCTCAGCCTTCATAATGGACGATTCAAATGAACTAAACAGCTTTGTCAGTCATTCAGTTGTGGATTATAAATTCATCAGAAATCCTTTCCCCCTTGCCTCAGATCTGTCTTGCATTTCCTGTCCCTTGTGGGTCGTTTTCCCTGGTCTCAGAGTGTGTCTTGAATCTTTTCAGTCTCTCAAGCCATAATAAATGAACAATTTCCCCACTGCCATGACCTTTTAGCCATATTTCTGGAATGCACACGTTGTGCAAATCCCCCCCTACCTGGGTTCAGGGATGCTGGCTACCTGTTGGGATGCAGCTAGATACTGCAGCCAACGTGGCTCATAGGGTAACCAGAGGCATTTGAGTTTGAATCCGAGACTCCTCGGATGGGCACAGAGTCTGTGAGACATTTCTCTCCAAACAACACCAGATTCAAGTGAAAATCCAAGCAGGAAAGGGAGCCTATCCTGGGAGCGGGGGCGAGAGATTTATGGGAGGATGCACTTACCCATTCAGTGCTTTGGTGATTAATCCCACAAGATCCACTGAACTGATGGCTGCTGCTTTCGGGTGTTAACAAAGTCTTCTGGTAGTAGAGGGGGGGGCTGTGAATGCCTCCAACCGCCTTCTCAGTGTCTGAAAAAAGGCAACTAGATCAGTTCACAGATTCCTCAAAATAAAATCTCAACCCTCAATCATTGCTAATTTAAGGAGATTTGGTCCAATCTGTAATCCTCCCACATCCAGGAGTACCATGGTGCAATAGCAACAGATCTGGTGTGATTTCTGGCTCCAAAACTGGGTACATTTTTTTAGTTGAAAAGTTAGGCATTATTTACTGTTTCTTGCTATGCAAATGTCTTACTGAAACGTGAGCTCAAAAGAGGAGCATAGGACAATGGCAAGTCTGCACTAATATTCTGGGATGGAGGGAAGGAATATGAGGGAAGTCACAGAAAAGCCCCGCTTGCTTCTTTCAAGTGTAGGAGCAATCCTCTCCCTAAGGGAAAAAGAGCATGTTCCCTGGAAACCAGCTAGTTTTCAGTAAAATCCAAGTGACAACAAACATGTCTGTAATTCTGATGTGAATTAGCAAATGGATCTAAATGTTAGTATCTATAGCCTCTTAAATTGAAATAAAGTTTTGCTGTTTTCACCTGGATTTTTACCATGCATTAGCTAATTCAGACTAAACCCCAAAATTTTACCTCCTAGAGAAAAGATCAATAAATTTCTGTTAATTTATTTTGGTATTACATGCTGTGGGAGTCCTAAGGCATCAGACAGAGAATAATATATTTTTGACACATGAATGTGGTTTCTTTTCCACTTGAGACTTCAAGCCATAGTCCGGCCCAGGTGCCTTAAATGAGAAGCCTGTAGTTTATTCCACTATAATTAACATAAGCTTTAATTTAAATGACACTTTTAAAAGTCACAGATTGGATTTCAAGTTGAATACAATTTCCACCCACGCGGCTGTTTTTGTCCTTTTCTATTGCCATCCTGCCATCCACCCTGAAATCACTTAGAATACGAAAAGCACCTGCTGCAGAACAAAGTTCATGCCTTGCAGAACAAGTCTGGCTTTTTATTTAAAGGTTTCTAACATTTGGCATTGCATTTTTTTTTCCTTTCCATTTCAATATGAGCCAAGGGGAGGAACTAGGAGGAAAAAGAAGTCTGGAGTATTTTGATCTTTGTGGCTTTATATGGACTTCATAAGCTTTGTTTGTTCTACTGCCAAGCTTCCTTTGTGTTTAAATAGATAACAGACCAAGACGACTAATCATTTCCAATAGAAAACCCCACCAAACCCAAAGCATTCCCTTTTTTTTCCAATTAATGCTTGTAAACCTATGCTCTTAGACTGGGCTTGTGACCTTAAGTACTTCTGACTTATTTTTTTTCCTTTTCAAAAACAATTGTCCAAGGTGCAGTCAGGGCTCAGTGGTCTCCAAAATTATGAAAGAATCTTGAGAAAAGGCTCTGAGAGTGTCTTTGGGAGAAAGTAGTTGTAAATACGATGTGTGAAAACAGCCTCACATACATTTAGAGAAGCAGCAACATGGTAGTTAGTGCCACCATTTGTGGACTTCCTCTTTGGATTCTGCAGGCTATTTATGGAGAAAGAAGAAGTAGCAAATTTCACATGGGACTCTCACTGTGTTATGTAAAATGCGTGTTGATTGCTAGTTTACTCGTGAGAGCTGATATCTGCTATCACTATTTTGAGAGGCTTTGCATTTGAAGAAGAGACAATTTACCCAATCAAATCCACCTAGATTTTACTGCCTATTGAAGTAAATAAGGCTGAATGTCTTTGAAACAGATGAGTTGGATGGATGAATCATGGATAATCATTGATGCAAGGTTGGGTTTTTTGCATTAAAATTGGTTTTGTAATGAAAATAACACAGAGTTCAAGATACTGTGGTGACACAGTCTTTCTTTAGCTTCTGAAGATTTTATTCACCCAACCAGCTGTTTAGGACAACACATTTGTGTTGGCAAAAAGTTTCCTGTTGGCCAACAGCACAAATGGATACTACTATGATCAGTAGTTGAAAGTGAGAACTATACAAATAACTCATCTGGGTTATATTTCTGAGGAGGCTGATCACTCAAATATACACTTCCATAACCTACAAGACTGGCTGTCCGTGTTAGATGTATTAGATTAATGCTCCAAATGGGAAAGTAGAAGATAGACTTGAACCAGCTTAATGAATTCCCCTTTCTTGAGGTGTTCTTATACCTTGAAGGGAAAGAAACGAGTAGGTCCTTCAGTATGTCTAGCAGGCTACATCCTGTATATCATCTCTGGCAAGATGTAAGGTTGTCTATTTTATTTCCCAGGTATATTATTCCTGTGGTGCAGTGGTGGAATCAATGGAAAGAGGCCTGATTTTATCACCAGGTTTTCCAAACAACTACTACCCAGGGACACACTGTGTTTGGCAATTTTTCATTCCCATGAGAACCCATCTTATCTTGGAAATTTTTGACTTTGACATTTTTGAGAGCTCTAGTGAAACTCCAACCCCCTGGGATGGCTTTTCAGCCCCCACTAAAGCAGGAAATAACGACATGTCTTCTCTTGAGGAAAACCTGGACTTTGCTCTCCGTAGTACAAAGCCCTCTCTCCAGACCTGGGTGTCAAAGGTGGCTCAGAATCTAAGCAGCACAGCAGATCAGTCAAAGGACTTTGCTAGTCACCTGGATGAACTTCAAGGAGCTGCCTCAAAAAAAGATGAAGCCAAACAAGCATCTGAAGAAAACCAGTCAAAGCAGATGAAGGAACCCAAAGCAATTATCAAGGCTCAACCAGAAGAGCTGCCATTCCCTGTGGCTGGTAGTGCCACAAGGCAGAGGCAAAATACCAGTGGCCTGGAAACAGAGGAAGATTTGAAAGGGAAAGTCTTGCTTGCCCACCTAGCTGCTAGCGAGAAAGATGAAGTTACAGTAGAGAGCTGGACTCTTCCCACAACAATATTGCCTGTGGAAATCTCCTCCACCCCACAGTCAGCAGTGGATGTCTGTCCCCATGATGTATTATATGTTTCTGATCTCATCACGTTTTCCTCTCGCTTCTGTGGACCAAATTCACCTTTAAACAAGACCATGGTCTTTGGTTCGTCTCTGGAAATGGTTGAGGTTATCATGGAACTGATCACCACCACAGACCGGGGCCGAGGCTTTGCAATGCTCTTCGAATACAAGAACATCACTGACCCTAACACTGTGGATGCTGTGAGGCAGGAGAGGAAGGAAAACATGATGATACTGGCAATCATAACAGGGATCGTCTTCTTTGCACTCGCTTTGCTCTCTGCCCTCTGCATAGCTTGCAGGTAAGATGATACATATCCGAGCCTTTGAAGTGTCTGATATTATCCATACAGGAAAAACACCAGAAAACAAAGTTACATTTCCTTTCCTCTGCTAATGCTTGCTGTCCTTTAAATGTAGTAAAGTGTGTGGATACAGAGGAGATCAATGCCAGTCACTACTTCTGCCCTAGGCTCCTCAGTTTTCTTTCCTAGTTGTGCAGCTCCTGTGCCTCCGATTTTTTTGTTGTTGTTGGGGGGTTTTTTTGTTGTTTTTTTTTCCCCTGCAGAAATACCTGAAGGGTGAGGACTTTCTTTGGCATTTTTTTTTTTTTTTCAATGGCAGTGGTGCCTTTGAACCTCAGTTTTGGGACACTAACTGGCCAATGGGCAAATGNTGGCAGTGGTGCCTTTGAACCTCAGTTTTGGGACACTAACTGGCCAAGGGGCAAATGCAGAACAGAAAGATCATCCCTCCTTGCATCTCCTGAGCAGGCTGAGCTGACAGCCACTGTGTCTTTTTACAGTGATTCCACAGTCTGACTCTAACCATCACTAAGCTCTGCAGAAAAGTCAATAATAACAAAAGCATTACCACTTAGAATTAAGATCAAATAATACTTTCCAGCCTGTGGCATGTTTTATCCAAGAGACTGTGCAGACATTTTAATTCCAATGCACCTGATGTGTTAAGCAATCATCTGCACATCCCTCTGCTAGGGAAGAGCCGGGACCCACACACTGCAGTACCTGTGACCGTCCCCAAATGTAGTCCAAAATGGCATGGTAAAGTGTGCTGATGGTCAGGCTGGATTGCTGAGGTCCAGGTCCTGATGCTAATTAGTTAAATGGCTAAAACTAGCCAGTGACAAAAGCATGCTTCTCCAGTTATTTGATTTTATTTTATCTATTTCTTCTATCTGTATCTACCAGGAGAAAGCTTCTCCACTCCCAGCATATGTTTGGATTTTTCTTACTAACTCCCTAGTGAAAACATTTGTGTAGAAACAGTGATTTATTTTTTTTCCTTCCAACAAATTCAAAACAGAGCTCAAGCTCCCCAGGTTTTTGTCAAAACAAACAGTATTTTTCAGATGTTTTGACTTCAATTAAAACATCAGGTAAACTGAAACAAACACTGTCCCTTGCTGGGCTCCACTATGGTGACTGGGTATCAGTAAGAGCATTCATTTCCCCATGGCAACATGCAACTGGTCTGTCTTCTCTCTTCCTGCACCCTCTGCCTCATTTCTTGTGCATCCTCCAACCCAAAAGGTCTCGGGATTGCCCAGCAGATCCTAGTCAGTGAGGCTGGTTTGATAGAGGAGCTTTGTTTTCCTTGTCCTTTTGGAGGCTGCATTTCTAGCTCTTGCTAAATAAATACAAAATATAGGCCATCATACTGGGTATAAGAGAACGTGGGCAAGGTGGTGAAGCTTAAATATAATCTCTCCTGCTGTATATAGAAATTCCTGCTTTCAGGGTCTGAGCTTTTCATAGTTCTAAGAGTTAAACTTGCATGTGTTACATCTAACTAACCTTTTTCCTTTTTAACAAGCTTGCAGAACAGTAATTTAGACCACAATTTTTTGCTAGCTCTAAAGGAAAACGTCTGGTGTAAAATGTCTTCCAGATACCAAATACTTTATTTTTATACCCTTGCCAATCTTCAAAAGAGACAGAAACACACTCCCTTTGCTATGGCAGCAGTCTGGGCTGATGCACATGTTGAGTAGGCTGTGCTTGCTCCATTACCCCTATTTAATTTCACTGTAACTATCCATGAAGCAGAGTATTATTCAAACTAAAAAGTACACTGGCAATCTGAGATTTCACTGGCTGAAGTTTACCCTGCCATAGCCTGCGTAGAAAGTCAGGCCATGCTGCTCACATGCACAATTTGGCTTTTTGCTTGTCAGATGTTTACAAAATAAAGTCATATTCTGCTGTTGCTGACCAACAGGGACAAACTGAACCCGTTTTTTTTCCCCACCCACAAATGTTTGCATGTTCTGGTCACTGCAGATACATCCTACCAGGGGTCCTATGGCACAGGACCAGGATTAGACTCACTTCTTTTATGACTTTTCATTGCTCCACGACTCTTTTTTTTTTTTTTTTTTTTTAAGGAAGACATACCTAAGTCAGCTATTGACTGTATATAAATAGAGACTATTCCCAGTCCTTTAGCCTCTTGAAAGTCCATTTACAATCCCAGCTACCTATATTACCCACATGCTATTCTGGGGAGGCCTTGATGACAATACTTTATTTCTTGTCAGAGTTAAAGCATTTAAGTGAGATCTGACACATATGGAAGCAATGGCATGACCTGTGCTGAGTAACCTCACTTGTGCTGTGCTGGGAGGGTCTTTTTTCCCCTCTTTACTGCACTAACTGTTTCGAGGATATTGGTCTCTGGCCCTGGCTGGAGCTTGCCTACACTTCCCTGCTGTGGGGTTTTAATGCAGCTCAGAAAAAGATTGCAGAGGCCATTAAGAACATCTAAACTTCTTTTAGCCTGAGCCCACAAAACCCTATTTCATGCTTTTTGCCCTAAATAAGGGCTTGAAATCAGGTGTCAAGTGTGTATTAGCCACAGCCTGTCCTCACTGCAGAAAATGTCAGGACTGTAAGGGGTAGGCTGAAGGGAGAAATGAAGATACTTTAGAAACACAGCATGCTTGGAAATGGGACCATCTCTTGGAGGCTTGATAACAGTCATGCTGGCTGGAACATGCCATTGCAAAGGATGCCAATAGCAACCTTCAAGCCTTGGCCTCATAAACTTGTCTTCCCCTTTCTTTTCTCTTCATACTTTACTTGTTCCTCTGGTACCACGTTTAGCTGTATTTTCACCCCCATTTCTATCTGCTGCTCTTGCTCAGCTAAAAGTAGCAGGCTCTGCCTTGCCAGGGGTAGAGATGGCCCGGGATGGGCTTGGCACCCGCTGCCACTCCAATGCACCAAGTCGTCAGCAGTGTCTGCTGGGGCTCATTGCATTCAGCCAGGGCAGAGCTCTCTGGGGAAACTCCAAGTCTCTGCCACACTGCAGCTTTTGTTTGCTGTTTGGGGAGGGAATGAAAGCTTCAGTTGTTAGTTGGCCAATAATTCTAATTACTTTTGGCCATGAGGCCTGGCTCGAGTAATGGGGTATTTTTTATTTTCTTTCCCAAGCCCCAAGAACAACAGGCATGTCTACCTTATTTAATTTTAATCCTGTCCAATGCAGCCAGACTTTCGCTCAAGGGTTGCAACCCATGGATTGCAACTGCATTTTACGTCTGCACAGCCTGCCAATGACCTGTTTCTAGTTACACCCCCTACGTGTACAGCTATTTCATCAAGTCGTCATGCGCTGCCATCTCTGTCCGTGCTGCCCTGCCCGTCCCTGCCTGCAGCCAGAGCGTCACCTGGGGCTGAAACTTTTCCTTCCTCACATAGTGCCCTCCTAGAGAACTCCAGTCACTTCTGGGCTAAAACCAGACCTTTCCTCTGCCCTCCTCGTGTTGGGCACAACCCAGAATTCCCTCCCTGCCTGTTTGTAGCTGTGACCTCTGTTTCTGTCCGTCTATACGACAGGCTGGTTTAGAGACCTAAGGCAGCTGGACCTGGCTGGAGCTGCTTGCTGGGGAGCACAGGACAATCTTCACAAAGCTTCCAGCAGACCTGATTTTTTTGGTTTACTTGAGAAGCTTGAAGCATTTTATTATTTTTTTTTTTAATTACAATTTCTTTTGAATGATGGAAACTGGTATATTTGCACATTTTATATCCATTAGCACTGATCTAAATCACAGGTCTCCTTGGTGGCAAAGCGCTGCAGCATGCCACGGGAGATGTAGTCCAACTAGAGAATGAGCTAAAGAAAGACTAAGATCCCCAGTCCTGCAGATTGGCGCATCTCTCCAGGCACTGTGGCAGTAGCTATGAATAGAAGAAAAAAGAAAATACTCTCAAGCTTCCACCAAAATTGTTGGCCAAATCTAGAAACTCTTAACCTTTATGTGTGGTGGGTTTTAGCAGTAAATCAAATCGCTCAGTGGAAGTCAGACACCCAGTGCCCAAAGCACGATGAGAGAAGAAAGTTAAAATGGGACATCACAGCCAGTTACCATTTTTTAACCATAATTTAAGCCTCAGGAAGAACAACGCTCTTCCTACCCTTGTTTCTCCTTATTGGTACAGAAAACCTGTGTTTGCTGAGGGCACCTTACGCTCCCTCTGGTTCGTTCTGCCAAACTCCAGCCTGGATTTCAAGGTACTGACGGAGCCTGCTAAATATCATAGGGCACAACATTTACAAAGAATGGCAAGGAGAAGAGCCAAATGGATATACGTTATTTTAGTTTCTTGATGCAGAATTTTGCCCTGGCTATCCTAGTTTATCACAGCTGTCAGTTGCTGAGACTTTTCAAATGGATATTTCCTCTTTTCAGCTTTGTCCCAGAGAATATGAATACCTTATAAATGGGAGAGTTGTATACAAGAATCTGAGGAACACATTTTTATTTGTGTTTCTGAGAACTCAAACATTTTGTTTGTTAAGTCATGCTAAAAGTTCAAATAAACCCAAAAGTGAGACCATCCAGATAACTAACAAGTCTGGGTTGCTGATGCCTGGTGTTCAGCGAGGAAGAAATATGTGCTAAGTTTTGTTTTCTTAAAGGAGAACATTTCCTTCATGTTCTTTAATCCCTGGGTGGGAATATTTTAACAAATTTGCTTGTAACATGCCAGTTATTTGAAACAAGAATATCTCATAGGAATGTATCAGGTTTGATTAAATTTTTGTCATGGGTTTTGGCAAGAAAGAGCTGGGAGGATGCAAGAGATTAAAAAAAAAATGAATGCAATGGGGAGAAAGCAGGGAATTACACTTCCTTCTCCCACCATTTACCCAAATGCCTTGACCACCATGCTCATTCGTTATTTTGGGGCATGTCTTACTACGCCCCTCCTGCTCAAACGGTTCTGGTGCCCAATAAGAGCTTCTAGTGTGTGTGTGTGTGAATATTACATACACATTTTCCACTCTGAATTATTTCCTACTGGGCTTGATCTTGCTTGATAAGGAAACACAACTCCTACTTGGGAGACTCTCCCTGCTCCCCCTCCCAGAATCAGTGCATTCAGGAAGAGCTTTCCCTGCTTTAGCCCCAAGTTCCTCAGAGAAACTCATGCAGTGGCTGATGCCATTGTGCCTCCTGGGGTAACAGCTATCCGTCTGGATGTCTTCTGGATTAAATTCTCAAGTGCCAACTCGCTCTCTTATTTTTCTGTAGTCTTCTCTGTATTCACTAGGAATAGAGCTTGGGGTGCGTCGTGGGGGTTTTTTTCCTCCCTCAATTCAGTTGTCAGTCAATAAGCATTTTTTAAGAGATCCAATGATATGGTGAAGGAATGAAACCCACCATGCCTGAGACAGAGCAGATGTCGGCTCCCAGCCAGCCCCATCAGGTGGCCTCTGAACCCCCATTCTTAAAAACAAGCAGTCACGAAATGGTGACTGAAAACTTGAAATCTTGGCTTTAACACATCACTACCAAAAAAAACTTGTGTAGAGGAGATTAAATGCCTTAAAACAAACCAAACCCTCCAACAACAAGAAGAAAAATGCCAGCCAACAGCACAGACAGTAGGGAAAACAGTAACATGGGTCCCAGTCTATCTGGTCAGTGCCTTAGTGCTCCCATGGTGTCCCATGGAGAACTGCCGTACACAAAGACAGACGCATTTGCTTCAGTCATTATTAAATGTATTACTGCCAGCCTTTCTTTGTGACATCTTTGTCCTATTCATCCAAAAGTAAATAACACTACTTGTTTCATAAAGTCAGTTTTAGTAAAAAAATGGTGAAGAATATGCTTTTGTTTCCCTTCAGCCAATAGGCACAGTTACCCAGTAATGATCTGCCATAGCACTTTCTTTTACTAAAACGTTCATACAAATGAACAACATCTGATGCTCTCTGCTTGCTAAATATAATCCAGCAGGCAATATCAGCTATGCAGATGAAATATCCTGCCTAACAGGACAAGAAGGCTGTCACTGCCCAGACCAAAGGCAGGGTTTCAGTCCCACTGTTTAGTTACTGATGTGCAAGAGCAGCCAGCCGGGGGGAGCCTGGGCAGAAGTGTGGACTCTGTTCCTGCTTTTGCAGTGATCGTGGGATAAAGATGACAGGTCCTTCTTTTCTTCAGCTGACTGTCCACTACATGAGCATATCGTTTTCTCCCCTGGCCTACAGGCCTTGTTGCCCTGAGTCTTGGCAAGTGTTTTGGATGGTTCTGTAGGCAGGAGAGCTCAGAACCTGCTGGGTCCCCCCTTGCAGGACAAGCACAGCTGAGACCTTCCTTTCTGCAGATCTTTAACTCACTCGTGGGCTTGTTGTTGCTGTCTCTCCTTTTCAGGCAGAGAACGTGCCCCAAAAGGAGCTCATCCAACGCATGCAGTGACCAGGAGGTTAGTGCTAATGGCTTCAGCAATTTCTGTTTCTCTCTTTCATATTGGCTGTTGCACTGTTTATCTGACGATGTTTACTGGGGCATGTTCTGAGTTGTAGAACGGGATCCAGAACTCCGCTGTCGATATCAATGAGCTCCAGCTGGTGGTGCCAAGTCGGGAGAATGAAAACAACAACCACTCTGTCAGCCGGGAGCAGGCGGGTAAGTGCAGGGCAGCAGCGGGAGCAGGTCAGGGCACCCTCCGGAGCCCAGGGCCAGTTAATCAGATCGTTTCTTCCTTGCAGTCCTCCTCACTGTCTTGCCCATGCACAGCTGGAGAGCCATTTCAATGCAGAAAGCCTTTGTTGTGGGAACTATCCCTTGCTGCTCTCCCCCCTCGCTGGTAGGGTAATTCCCCTGGCAAGGAGCACACACGAGCACGGCTCCAGGATGCTGCCAAGGAGAGCTGTCACAGCACATGGCATTGCAGAGACACTGGGTTAGCAGAGCAAGTGTGCCCTGTTCAGGCTGCTACAAACAACTCATAAAGATCCATAAACGGTGGAAGAATTTCACCTGCCCTGTGCCTAACCTTGTCCAGAAAGGATGGATTTTACAATGCTTACATTGGCTTTGGACAACTGACTCCTGCAGTTAACTTTTTCTGAGGACCTCTATGGATGAGACTGCTTTAGATGACATTTCGTTCACAGTGTGTTTTGAGAACACAAGTCCCACAGCCAATCTGCAGATAAGGTCACTTGCTGCAGTTTTGAGTCACAACACATGAACTGTATCAGTGCCCCTTTTGGTTGGTGAAGACCAACAGGGAAATACTTCGTGTTGTGTTGCTACACATGATCAGTTTTCCACTAAACCATCAGCCATTACACACAACTCTCACAAGGATATCTTCCTAAAAAGCTAATTCTGTGCTCCCAACCATGACAGTTTCCCATCTCCTTTGGAAAAATCCACTGAGGAGGTTGTGGCCAAAGACCTCCTGACCTGAACCAGATGAACAGGCCTTAGGGTCATATACAACCACACAGCCCTGTAGCAGTCCCTGGGGTGTAAGGCTGCCTGTGGGAGCAACATTGCTAGGGTTTAAGCAAAAACCACTTGCAACAAAGAGCACAGTTCCCAGTATTGACCAGAATGAATAAAAACAAATAGAGAATTAGTTGAGCAAGTCTGCAAGTTTCTGATCTGCAGCACAATGCTGCGTGTTAAGTATGAGTAATTCCAATTTGGGTCTGTCTTTATTAGAAAGCAGACCCAAGGGTGTTCCTCCCCTCCCTTTTTGTTTTGTTTTTAAAAGCTTGCAGTTTCAGGAGAGCAAACTGTTGGCTTGAGTTTTGTTCTGACTGGTGTGACAGCCAAAGCCTGCTCTAGTTTCTCTGGGGAGGGAGGGAGGAGGGTTTGTCATGGAGGAGTTAGGAACAGATGTTCTGGACACTCACAAGCAGTCTTTATCAATTTTCTTCTTTTCTCAGTCACTTCCTGTGGAGGCAGCACAGAACGGTCTCCTCAGGACACTGACCCAGATGTCCCCTCCTCCACATCCGCAGTGACCACCGAGACTGGGAGTGATGAAGTGTTTATTATATCTGCTGGCCCTGGAGCCAGTGGGCTGAGCTTTACGACCTACAGAATACAGGTAGGAGTGCTCTTTGGCATCTCTAGAAGCCCAGCAAGCTTGGGGATGCCCCTCTTGGACAGCATGTGTCACATCACAGCTCCATTTATGCTGACTGCCCACTTTGCAAGAACAGCAGTGACTGAGCCAGGCAGCTTTCCTAAGCCTCAAGCTGAACTGCCATCAAATGATCTGGGCTGTGAGCCAGTATCTTCCCAGATTTGAGAAGAGCAAGTGCAGAAGTCTACCTTGGATCTGAAAGATGATAATGCAGAGGTCTGCCAGCAGGCAGTAGAACCAGCCCTCAGATAGACGATAATTGGCAAAGACGATGTTCCATTAAAAACATCACTTGTAGCAATGGAAGGACCTGGGAGTCAGACCTGCTCCTACCCACCACTACCAACTGGTCAGGGAAGCCATGCAGCTCCTCAATTTGTCAAAAACCTATTTAATGGTCTCATCAGGCTGATGAAAACGAACAGCGTATGCTTCAAAAAAAGCAAGCTCTTTAAGAGAAAGCACAGGGGTCTTCTCAGATACACACACAGAAACCTGGATCAGTTTACCAAGTTCTCTCTTATTTTAGCTCCTTCTCTGCACTCTGATTAGTTATTTATTTAGAAACAGATGATAGATCAGAAGTCCCAGGTCAGGTTAATGTCTTTTCAACACTAATAGTGACTGACACAGCACATCCATTACAAGTTGATATTAATGCCTTTCCCAGGTCAATCCTCTCCTCTCAAGTGCCCTCTCTCTTTTTCCCACAAGAGGAGAAACAACCAGTGTAAGGAACTCACATGCCCCAGGACAGTCCATGTAATACTTCCGTCACAGTTTACAAAACAAAAGCATTTTGTATCTCTGCACCTGATTAGGAAATTAGCCAGGAGGCCAGGCTGGTCAGGATTTTCCTATGCTAGTGTAAGACACGTGCTATGCTTTTCCTCCAGTTGGCCACACTGCTTAACAGAGATGGAAAACAGCTCTGCTGCTTTCCCCTACCCAAACACACCACCTTCTGAGGAACTGAGCACCACAGTGCCCAAACTGGGCACACTTGCACACCTGCACTCCTTGGACCTTCTTTCCAGTGAAGAGAGCTTCACCTGGTGGCAGTCACATACAAATACAGCCTCTAGCCAGGAGCGAAAGCAGTTTTCCTTTTTTTCCCCACTCTAGTCAGAATGAACATACATGCTTAAAGAAAAACATTTCTATTCTGCCATCCTTTCAACAAGCAATCTAAAGAGGAGATTTGTATATATATGCATATAAATAAAATGCTTTGTGTTAAAACAGTTCTAAATGACGGTAACCCAAAGAATTAAAGTGATTTACCACATTATTACCTCAGGTAGTGCCTCCTTCTCAGTGATGACCATGCTGCATGCAAGCCAGTCAAGGCTCTCAACCAAATCCCTCAAGGAGCAGAAAGCCTACCCAGGAAGGGGAAAGGACCTTTTAAAACCACTGCATCTTCCCCCCAGCTGAAGACTCTTCAAGGTGGGGTGGAGGTGGCAATTGAGCACAGCAGGCTAATTACAAACCTGCACTCAAACAGCATCTCTTGGCCACTTGAGTTACTGGGTGCTAGAAATACAAACATGTTTACAGTTTCACTTCTAAATGTGTATTTGTAGGGAGTAAAATGCAGCTGGCCAAGCAATTCCTTTAGCCTCAGAGCCTGCAGAGGGTATGCTGCACTGCTTTTGTGGACCAGCACTGGGCAGGTAGGACAGGTTATCCACTGGAGTACAGCCACTTTCCTGGCAGGAACTAAGGAGTTATCCTCATGTGAAATCCCGAGCCTTTATGGTACAGTAAATAACACCATCAGACTCACCTCACCCAAAATGCTTGACTAGACAAAGCAAGCTATAAGGAGCTTTCATTAAAAAAAAAAATCCAGATCTTTTTACTGAGAAATGGTGGTCTTGTGGCCCCAAGTAAGCACAAGCTGCAGTGCTGCTGGGCCGGAGCCAGCGTTGAACTGGCTTTTGCTTTTTAGCTTTTAAATCCCTTTTGAAGAATCAGTCCCCTGTCAGGAGGCAAGAGCTGGGAGAGCAAACACATGTCTCTGTGTCCCTGTGCATAGACTAGCAGGAGGAAACAGGGGGCAGGGTGGCTTTCAGATGGCTTCTGAGCAGTCCTCTGGAGGGTCATGGCATTGTAAGCCTCATTTGGTTTAAGTCATCGTTTTGCCTTTGGCTAACTTAGAACTCTGACCTCTGACTTTTCAGACATGACAAGCTTCAGAGTTTCAGATGCAAAAGTTTGAGTAAAGAGCATTATCATGGAGGTTTAAGAAACATTTTTTGCTAAAATCTTTTTTAAAAATACATTATTCACCTGCATAGCTATTTCCAGTATACCGGTCTCAAAACAAGTGGCTAGCTTTTACACTAGTTTGGAGCTAATTATAATAATATTAGAATAATAAATCCTAAGTCATTCTGAAGAGGCTTCTGAGGAGAAGACAGCTGAGACTAAGAGCTTAATATTGAAACAACCTTATCCAGAGCCTGAAGCTTCTCCCAGCTTTCCGCTGAGATTTTTTTTTCTGCTGCAGTAGCTAATTTCTTGTCTCTCTGCCCATCCATTTCCAATATGACATTTTAACTAAACAGTTTCTTTGATTTTCAGAAACTTGAGAGATTCAGTTTAACAGAAATAACAAATGACAAGTTTCTGGTTTCTTATAAATCCAGGACAGTGTGGGATTTATTTCAGACCTCATTAAAGACTATGGAAACTTTGGGAATGTGGATTTTGCATTCTTCTCATGACAACCATATCTGCACAGCTGAAAATTAAAAATACATATACAGTTGTGGAACAGGAGGCTTATGTAAATAACAGGTGATGTATTAGTAAGAATAAAAGGAGATTCATAGGACAGTCAGGGATTCTTTAACTTTTCTGGCCCTAAACCCACATCAATATTAAGAACAAAAACTGTGGTCTTAAATGCAACATCAGAACATATAAAGTACATATGGAAGAGATCTTTAGAAGTCATCTATATTTCATTCCCATGCCAGCTCAACTCTGCTTATACACAGAGCTGGTGGCAATGGTTTAATGTGCCTTCCAAAGATGCCAATTTTACACCTGTCTGTATGTCTTGTTCTACTGCTAAAGCACGTTTTCCATCTGAAAAGCATTTCTTATGTGAAATGAAAATCTCCTTGGCTCCAATCTGGGCCTTGTGATCTTTTTCTAGGCCTTGTGATCTTTTTCTATTCACCACAGACACCAAGAACAGATTATTCCCTTTCTCTTTGTTTTTAATTCTTTGTATTCTCTTAATTCTTCCCTATCACAGGATAAAGAGCACCACTTACTTCAGTCTTCCCTCCCGAATCATGCATTTTTGAGATTTCAGATTCTTTCATTGCTTGCTTCTGGATTTCTTTCAGTGGGCTCCATCCCTGCTGAAGTTTTGTTCCCCCGGACAGACACATCTGCGAGATGTCTGGGGAATGAAGCAGCGTACAAGAATTATGTTTTACACAGTGAAGTTTACTACTGTGATCTGTCAGATACCTCCAGTAAAATAAAGCTATAGGTATTTGAGTTGTTTGGTTGGTGGGAGTGGTAGGATTTTTGTTTCTTATGTATACTGAATTGGGAAATTTCAGTTAAAACCTGAAACTGGGGAAGCCAGGTAAAACCACCATCCAGGGAACCCAGCTATCTGCAGGAGGAGCAATGAGGAGAAGCTTCGTTCCTGTGTCTTGTCCTGAGAAAAGGACCACTGAAGAAATCAGTCACTTGAACTAACAGCATATTTTTAAAGTGTTTAAAAAACCTTTTGCTGAAAGATGCTATAAACAATATTTATTTACTCTTCTCAGGACAAAAACCTAAAAAGAAGTGTCACAAGCCCAGCCTCTGTGTCTGACTGGCTGACTTCTACCCACCCGGCTGCAGGAGCCGACGCTCCAGAGAAGGGGACTGTCCAGCTGGACAACCACTATCCCAGGCAACGCACATGGAGCGCCCGCACCTTCCATGACTTCCTGGCCCCGATACCACAGCTGCAGAAAAAATGGTGCAGCTGGACCACCAACAGTCCCTTCACGAAGCTGGTTGACAACAGCGTAAGTATTGCAAAGAGGGGAGGACGTGGTAGTAGGGGCTCTGTGCCCCGGTACCCCTGGCTGCTCACTGATGGGACACATTACCCCTCGGCCTCCTGCTTTGCCTTGCCAACCTGCAAATGTGAGAGACATTTCAGTCCATCTTGCTTGGTGCATGGGAAACTCTTTTGCCTGACTATGTTGTCATTCATTCAGACTTTCCTGAAGAAGCTGTCTCTCCTAGCAGTTGACACCTGGCTAAGAAATAATCCCCAGTCCAGAAACAAATTTAAAAATGCCTTCAGACTAGATTATCTCATTGAATGTTCTGACATGTACCTTTTTTCCCTGGTTATGCTTTAAATTTATTTTAATTGATGTATTACTATCGCACTGTGAGGAATCTGTAGGTGTGGGAGGGATATCCAGGTCTCACTGACTGTAATCATCAAACCAACAACTTTTTACAAAGCTAATAAAGGCTATTTCTTTTTTTTTTTAAATGGCAATAACATACGCTTTTGAAAAAAAGAAATGCATGTCACCTCTAACACAACAAGGAATTTTAGTTTTTAGTTCCCTTGGGATGAAAGTTTCTCAAGACAGCTGCTTTTCACAGCATCTCTACCAATTTATTATTATTTTTTGCAGGGTTTTCCTCCAGCTGCAAGACCCCAAGGTGTCCCAACCAGAAAGGTAATCTCAGCCACTGAGATACAGGGAGCATCAGAGACCATTTACTCTGATTCATCTGCCAGTAATGCCTCCTACCCCCTCACTCTGTCTGCACAAAGGCAGCGGAAGCTAAGCTCCTGCAATTTGAAGAAATCCAGGTTTGGGAATCCTTATTTTGGATTTTCAGCCAATTCCCCTGACAGCAAACACATGAAGTCCTTGGATCCCTCAAGACATCTAGGGGTAGCATCTCCAGTTAACAGCCAAAGCCCCAAAAATCCTCCAGAGAGCTCCAACCCACTGAAAATCAACTTGGTTAATGGTTCGAAAACAAAGGAGCTTATGGTAGAAACAGATAAAAACAAACCAGTTTTTGTTATATCTGAAGAAGGAGATGATCAGCAACCTCTGGTCCTAGCAGAGCATCTTAGTCAATGTGGAGATCATCTGTCAGAGCAAAATGCTGCATACAG
Organism: Tringa tobata; assembly: GCA_033628505.1. Taxonomy (NCBI): domain Eukaryota; kingdom Metazoa; phylum Chordata; class Aves; order Charadriiformes; family Scolopacidae; genus Tringa; species Tringa tobata. Next base: position 1,729,151 of record JAHREE010000285.1, read on the forward strand.
TCCAGCTGTGCCAGATAAAGAGCCGGTGGTCCTGACTGTTGGGGGGAGCAGCTCTGCCAGCTTCATGTCAAATCTGCCCCTGTGGGCAAAATCCCCTGGTTTGTACAAAGGTCACGGGAAGGCCCCTAGCTCTTCCAGGGACCAGCAGAGCTCCTCAGTTGTAGATGCTAATACTACTGAGAGCGTCCAGAACTGTGATACCCTAACTACTCCTAAGCTCTGCCACGCTTCAGTCCAGTGATACCCTCAGAGACTGAAACATCCATCAGTTCACAAAAACAGAGGCAACAGTGATCAGAGTGGGAGCTGTGCTAAGTAGCCGAGTGCGGCAGCCACAGATGGATGCAACTTTAAGAGTGGTCATTGCTTCCCACCTGTTGGGATCGGGATTATGACTATACATACCATAGCACAGCACAAATGCCATCTTCCCTTATGCTCACTAACCTCACCTCTGTTCTTCTGCATGGAATTTTGATGTGGTTTATAGAAGAAAGCATCGTCTGAAAAGGTACTTCAGACTGCAGAAAACCTTTTCTGGAATAAGAAATGAAAGTCATCCGAGATGGTTACACTGTGGTTGGTATCTGAAATGTCCTATATCTGACAGTCCTCTGTCACTGTGGTATCACTTGAGTCTTTCTGTTGGGAGCTAGGAGTTTAATTCTGTTTGTAGCTATGCCTGTACAATCCAAGCCTTGCCAAGCCAAGGGTAAGAATTCAATCATGCATGTTTGCATACAGTTTTGTAAACTTGATTTTAAACATTTCATAACTTCTGCACTCTAGCACAAAGTTTACCAAGCATTAGCATCTCTAGTATTAAAGACCGTGATTATCTCATATGCTAACTCTTTAGAGAAGTGTACAGACAAGCTGAGCAACCCCATACTGGATGCTGGTTCTATAAAAGTCTGGTGTAGCTTTATCTTTGCTAGATCTACATAGGCTTAAAACACCTCATACCACTGTGTTTTTAAGTGACTTCTCATGGCAACAGAAGCATGTGTACAAAAACACTGAAATACTAGGAATAGCCTTCAGCATCTGACACATAGATATTTGCAGCTGCTCTGATCCTATACCCACCAGCTATTTATTCCTGGTAATGCACATTGACTAGAGAACTATTTCCCTTCCTTTAGCAGGCAAGACTTAAAAGACAAAATTAAGCAGGGCAAACTTTGAGTGCTCACTTTTTTTGGAAATGAACTACTAAGTGGCTGTGCCTCCCTGGTTACAAATCCAGGGCACTCAATGGAACACTGAACCAAAGGGAAGCCTGTGACGTCCTATTGCCTTTACTAACCCCAGCAGTATTGTAACTGCCTCCTGGTGGTATTTGCAAGACTCCTGGCTATTCAGCCCATAACTTAGAATTATTTTGCTTTCTTCAATGAAAGAAATTCCCTACGAAGCTGTACTTTGCAGCTGACACAGGACATTGTTCTGAAGCAGTAGTATGTCATAAAACAGGTGTCAGAAAGAAATCTTCTGTACAAATCTTCCCCTCCATTAGCTACAGTGCACATCAACTTATCTTAATCCTTCTCTGTGAAGGCATTTAAGTCTGGTTCCTAAAGTATTTAACTGAATTATTTATGATTTCACCTGCTAGTGCAGCTTCCATTTGCCACTTATTAACATCTGAGAGATGCCACACAAGATTGCAAGTTTTGCCTTATATTTGGGGTGTGTGTTTACGTGTCTATGTAGGCACAGAAGCCTTGCCTCTGGCAACAGGGGAGCAAAACCATATATGCCCTTCAGCAGTTGACTCAAACAGGTCTCCCCATTTGTTATTACCAGACTGTGTCAAGTAGTCTTGAAGCACAAAAGTCTGGCTCCGAGCTGAGCTTTGTTGTTGGGGGGTTTTGGTTTTGCTGTTTGTTGCCTTTTTTTGTTTTTGTTTTTTTTTTTTTTTTTTTTTTAATTTAATGCTACATGATTCAAAGGGAAGAATTAATATATTTATGATTTAAGAAAATATTTAGAAGGCTTCAGTACTCTAATAACAACTCCCACTGCATTAAATTCACATACATTGTAAGTCAGAGTCAATGTTCTGTTACTTACTACATTTCTAAAGACTGAAGTACTAAAATCTACTTTTGAAAAGTACTTGTATTCACTTATTGACAATAGCTATATTTGAAGGGCTGGAAAAGGTGGCTTTCTCAATAAAAGCATATTTAACTATCCATTTCTACAATGCAATGACAATTATTTCATTTATTTTGCTGAAAGACTAAGTGGTGTGGGCATTGCCTCAGAGCACCAGTACGCCCCTGGTGCACACCAGTACCACAGCGCCGTTACCAGTCGCTGCAATGGAAAGAGCACAAAAGCTGCTGCCTCGTTCAGTCAGCAGCCACCTGAGGATTGCACACTGTGCCATCACTCCTCCCTCCTTAACCGAGAGGGATAACGAGGTGGTTGTTTACACCTGTTTCCTCTGCTACCTGTGTAACCGAAGAGGAGATGTTTCTGGCCCTGTGAAGGCTGCTGCCAGAGGCGGGTCTCTCCGGGAGTCTGGATTTCCTTCCACATTCCGCTGTCAGCGCCGAGCTGGTGTCCGCCGCAGGTACAGACCAGGCCCTCGCCAGGAGCTCAACACCTGCCAGACTTCAGTTCCTGACTCGACTTTTGAAGTTCCTCTTTATGTTTAGGCAGATCACTAAAATTAACTGCTACAGAGGCGCTTATGCTTTATTTTGTACCTTCAAAAATTTACATTTTCCTCCTCTTACAGCTAAAAGCAGCCATTTTGAAATTCCCCTCTGTTCCCCACCCCGAACAGAAAGAGCTTCCACACAGACACTTCAGGAAAGTCATAGCGCAAATTTAAGAAATTCTGAAAGCTGTGGTAGAATAAAGCACTCTAATACTCTCTGCTATAAATATTGGCTGGGATTAGTTGTTAAATAGTATTACTTACAGCATTTATTTTGTTCCTAACAGCTGTATAACGTCCGAGAGCTATGCTGCCACTTTGTAATGACAGAAAACCTCACAACTCCTGCCTGAGCTCTGGCTGCAGTTTCACCTTTGTGGTAACACAGTCACTTTACTGGGCTACTTTGCATACTGTAGCCAAGCAGCACATGGGATAAGCATGTAAAACGCTTGCTGAAGAGAAGGAAAATAATTTCAATCACAATTGCATGGAAAAAAAATGTCCAAAACTTTTACAGAGCTAACAAACTGAAGTAGTGTTATTTTCAGTAAAACTGGATTTGAATAGCATTCACTAATTTCTTCTACTATTCTGGAATACACTAAGCAATCCCTCTAGCCAATGTGTTAGATAGACTGAGTAGGGCAAAAACATGTGGGCATTCCCTATTTTTGCATTGTTGAAACACAACAAAAATAAACACTTCAAAATAAAAGCTTGAAGCTGGACAAGAATCCTGACAAGCATCCTGCATGCCAGGTTTCCTACTGACAGATAGTTAAAATGGTTGAGAAAGGAGGCTCAATGGGAAAACAATCCAAGAGATTCAACATGCAGCTAGTGCATCCTGACTTTGATGACTCAAAGTAGCAAGAAAAATCCATTTATAACTTCCTAGCAGAAACATGAACTGAGGCGTCCTTTCATACATCTAACTTCTTTTTAAGAGCAGTGGGTTACAACACATCCTACTCAGAACTATCTGGTTTTGGTTGGGTTGTTGTTTTTTGTTTTTTTTTTCTATGAGAAGGGCACATGAGCCATAACAAAACACATTTGACTCAAATAGTCCGGTCAGCTACTAGATTTTATTCTAAACAATTAAAGATTGATTTGGATTGCAAAGGGCAAAAAATAAGTCCTAAGCCAACACTTTCCTAAGGAAAGCAAGCAACTAAAACTCAGCAGCACTGAAAAGAATACCCAGCAGAGCCCAAATATAGCTTCAACATATATTCATGGTCTGTCTAGAAATGTCTTTGATGTTAAACCTCATATGGCACACTTAGCATTTTTTATAATTCATTTCCTATGGAAACTAATGAGCTTAAGGGTGAAATTACCTCATTGAAAGTCAAAATGGTGAAGTGTGAAGAAAAGAAGGATGACCTGAAAAGCAGATTTAGAAGCAATCTCTGCATATTAAGCATTGCTGTGGGAAATAGTATAATTAGTTTTCTTCAGAAGTTATTCCCTGGAATTGTGTAAGTGGTATTTCAGCCCTCAAACATCATGCAGAAAGAATGTTAGATAAAATAGGTGGAAAAAATGCAAAGTCCCCACACATTCTTTTTAAAACCGAGATCCTTTTCCTAACTTCCAGTAACACAGTGACTGTTGGTTTATTTTTAGTGGCCAGACTGTACAAAATAAGGCCCCCTTCCAGCAGAAATTTTTAAGAGGCCATAAGAAACCAGATTTTCAGAGCATAATTTAGAATTGAGCATTCGCTTCTCAAACACCTAACTCTTTTTACTTGAATTGATTTATTTCCCTAAGCTCTTGCTGTAGGCTAAGCCATCTGCACTCCACAGTTCTGCTGAAGACCAGGAATTGACACAAAATGGATGTATTTTGTTTGCAGAATGAATGAGCTAATGATTGATCTTGGAGTGTCAAATACCAAGATTTTTCTATTAACTTCAAGGAAAACTTCAAGTATCAGAGCTTAAACACAAACGATCCTACACAATTGCCAATTCAAATACTTGAGACACACTGAGGACTCTCAGATCGACACTGACTGTGGAGATTAGTACATTGTCAGCTATTCTACCTGCAAAAGGCCATGTTTTATATGCTCCTTCTCATAATCATGCTACCATCTTCCTTTATTCTTTATGGAGGAAGTGCCCGAAAGAGCTTAGGCTGTGCCAGAAACCATTACTTGATAGGGCATAAATCCAAAACCAGCAGCTTCCTCAAACTATGTTAGTTAGAAGTCTTTTGTTGACATAATGGAATACAGAACATTTAAATCCACCTATATAAGTGCAGGGCAACCCAAAACCATTACAAGCTTTAGGGGCTATCAGCTTGTCTTTATGGCATACAGACCAACATAGCATTTTCATGTTTATATTACTTAACCATGAGTTTGAATTTGTCTTAAATTTAGGCTGAAGAATAAGTGACAGCCAGTTTAAGAACAGCAACACGGATTAGCTACAACATTAAAGGATATCTAGCTTCAACTGTGGGAACGGCAGCAGCACAAAAACCCTAGGATGCTAAGCAGCAAGTTGAAGTTTAGCAACTCTGACATTGCACCTCAGACAGAATGGGGTGCAGACAAGTCCTCCTATTTACTCAGCATGGGAAAAGTTCTATTCAGAAAAAGTTCTATTAATAGCAGTAAAGACGGACACACTATAACAATCATTTTCTCTAGCCTGCTGTTAAATCAATAGTGGTATAATGCTTGTCACTTCAGTTTTTACAGTGTTGCAAGAAATTAAAATGTTATCCACTTTAAGAGTAGTAAGTTTTCTTACCTTGAAGTCATCTTGTTGATGAAAATGAATTCTACTTAAAGTTTTTCGCTTATATCACTTTGTAAAGATACTGATGATCCTTTGTGATATCATCTGACACTTTTAAGAAAGTTTGAGAAAATTTCTTGGAATGACAGAAAACCTCCTGTCATTTTCAGATACTACAAGTTCAAGGATGATATTTAGTTTTAAAATCTCAACATTCAAATAACTAATAGCTTGACCGAGTATTAGAAAGTATTGCGTACATCCATTTCTGTGGTGACAGAATATGCCACAGAAGAAAAGACAACTTCAGTGAATATTTTTTTTTTTTTTTTTAATTAATAACTTCTTAGTTCAGGAAAAAAATAAATCACAAAAGAGAACTGGAAGAACTACTCTCCACCTTCTTTATAAAAGAGCTTTCTCAAAGAGAGAGACTATACACCTTGTTCACCACTATGTCAAACCCTACCATAATCACCTCGGTTTTCACAATATCTACTCTACCACATTTCATGTTCAGCTTCCAAATATCTCTTATAAAGGAGGTGGGGATGTGCTTTAGACAGGTTAAAAATATGCTGCACCTTTACAGTATTTAAACAATTACACCAAGCATAGTTCATACATTTATCACATTAACTATCACCTGGTAACCATACATTTAAAAAGGTCTAATGTATAGAGTATGTAATACCCATGACAGATACTCTTACTTACTTAAGAGCATATAAAGATCAGGATTCATTCACCCTCCCCATCTACAAGTTAATTCCTCATCTCTTCCTGGTACAATACAAATGACCAAAAAAAAAATCCCTTCATTCCATTGCACTACCGCAACCCTATATGCATAGAAAGGCAGATTAATTATCTGTAACAGGGAAAAGGAAGAGGGGTTTATAAAAGGAATTTGAAGAACCTCTACTGCACAGGTAGTTTAGATGTTAAGCACATGAGTTTTGTTGTTTGTTGGTTTTTTCCCCCCATTTTTTTTCTTAAAGTCACATAATACATCCCTATACAAACATAACTTGAGTAAGTGCAAGCAAGGTTGTACATAGTACTGTAGACACATTATTCTTGACCATCAAAAACACATTCAGCACAAGAGGCTTGAACACCAGCACAGTGACAAGTCTATGCTGAAAGCCCATCTGGGGTGTGGGAAGTGGTGAATGAGAATGCAAAGCACATTTCTGCATATACTGTGCAAAGGCTTGATCTCCACAACTGCACTCAATTTGCTACATGCACAGCCAGAGATGAAAATGAGATCAAAACCAGCTGGGAATGGTTGTCCTGAGAAGATACAATAACCATTAAAAAAAATCTAAACATAAAATACAAATACAGAAGCAACAGAACATTGTTAATAATATAAAAGACAGAAACACACTGTTGTTGTTAAAAGAAGTTTCAAGTATTATTCCAGATCCAATTTCAATCCTACTCACAGGAGAAAATGCCCAGAGATTAGGAAGAGAAGTCCACACCAAAAGTGTATTTTTAATAGCATACGGGCATGGTCAACAGACCCATCCTTGCGACAGCTATTTTCAAAAATAAAAATCTAAACAGAAATGCATCATTCTAATTAGCATTCATATTAATATGTGCATTACTGGAAATAGTTGTTTAATTCACTGACACCAGTAGACACGATGTGCTGCATCGTTTGTGCTCCATTATATCACAAGATATTGTGTGTACGCTTCTTAACATTGAAGTATAAATCCTGCTCATAAAATAAGGCATACTTAAAAACAACATGGTATCTACAGAGGTAACTTTGTTTGGTTTCTTCTCATTCTGTTTCACTCTTCTAGGTACGATGAAAAATTGTTCCTAGTCGAGGTTTATGAACATTACCTAACAGATTATGGTGAAACACATCAGATCATATCACTTTGGGATGGTGGGTTGTGCTGGGATTTTATTTATATTTTTTTTTTACTGATGGTTGGGACATTTCCTGAATGAGCTCTGCAGAAGGCATGAAAATGAAATCTACATTTTTATGTCAGTGACACCAGCGTTCCCCTTCATCATCCCTATATCAGTCCAGAAATGCCTCCATATTGCTACAATTTGTCCAAACTGAATCATTTCCTGTAAGACTGTTCCTTCCAGTAAAGCTGCTATATTCTGTTTTAAATTATAGATTTTTCTACATTTTCACCAGTGTCTGCATGCTAGAGAACAGCTGCATGGCAGAGGTACATATTTAGCATACGATATCAAAACAAAAAAAGAAATAAAAAAGATGAACCAGTGTGTCCTACTGGCTGCCCTATGTCAAAAGCACTGTTTGGTCTTCTGATATAAAACACTAAAGAAGTAATATTAGCAGAAGTCTGTTCTGCTTCAAGTATTACCCCAACTTGAAAGGTGATTTTCAAATTTTTGTGCAATTATTTTTGTAATTTCATGTGAATAAAAACATCAACACAACTAAACTAAGAAAAGAAACTGTACGCCTTTCACTATAACACTGCATATATGGTAAAGGCTTTAAGTTGAAACAGCTCTTTAATGGACGGATTTATATTTTTAAGTGAATATTAACGTGGTTTCTAGCCCAAACGCAAAGGGTAGCGACAAAATATCAGACTACCGCAAAATGCAGTTACAAATATACACTGACAATTACCTTCTTAAATATTAATGGCTCTTGAAATATTCATCAGATACTTTTACAAAACATTTCTATTTTAAGTCTAAGGATTTTTCTTAGTTTCTTCACAAGTAGTGCAAATACACTCCTTATTCTTAGGTCTTCCCAAGATATGGCTGGTTTGTGTGTGTGTGATTTCTGTTTGTGTTCTTCACTGAAGTGATACAGGGACACTGTATTCATGAGGATGGAATGCAATGCTTGCTGGACTTTCTTGGCAAAAAAAGAAAAACTACCTTATTCGTGTACAGCTGTAAAATTCTACAAATTAAAGAGTTCACACCAGGTCACCTGATGCAAAAGTTATTGAGTCCCTGCTATGGAGGAACTGAGAAGATCCCCCCAAACCTTAAACTGTACAAGCATGTAACAGGTTTTTGTTGTCCCCTCTCTACAGACTACAAGTATTCAGTTCTTGAATCGTGTTTGTTCACAAATGTGATTGAATTTCCTGAAATAAACAAACAAACAAACAAAAATTAAAATGTAACAAAGTTCTCAGAAGTCAGGCAACACAAAAAAGAGTCAATGTTTTTCATGGTGTATTTTATATGTTAAGCAGTTTTAAAGCAGAACATCTACACACTAACATGTGTTTTTCAGAACCGGTTTAGATCGTTCTCTACTACCACATTATCTGTCACAGGATTTTCAACATCTCTTTGCCTAACCCTTGTTCATTTTATTATGCACACAGAAAAGCTGTTATTAAAAGCATTCCTCTATACTTCTGCACATTTCAAACCCAGAAAGCAATTAAAACAGGAACCAGTGAACTAATTTTGCCCTATATGACATTGGTAATTTCTAGTAGACAGCATTATACAAATCAGCAGGAACTTGAATTAACCAGGCCAAGAATACATTTCAATATGAACATGTTCTTTCACTGGCTTAGAATCTTCTGGAAAGAAAAAAAGATAAGTTTTTCTCATTCTGTATTATTTAGGTTTTATGGGAATGGCAAGCCCATCTTCCCAAATTAAACAGATAACACAATTCTGTATGAGGCATTTCCTTCCAATTCTGAAAACCATCTCACTATTCATTCTTTGTTTTTCTCTTATGTGGGTTATGTATCCCCCAATACACACTCAACACCCCAACTCCTGTTTCAGTTATGTATATACATATACATGTGGAAGAGACGATGTAAGAGAGATCATGAATTTTCTTCCTCTTGCTGAATTAGATCAAAGATTAGAAAGAAACCTTGCTTACAAAACCAAACTTCTTAGGAAGACAGTTTAGCTCAATAAAAAACTCCATAACTGGATATCTAGAAGTGGTATGACAGGATTTTTTTCTTTTATGGATTTTAGGAACTAAGAGCAGCAGCCAGTAAAGTTCTAGGAACAGCTAATGCTTGAAAGAAAAAAGAAGGAAAAAAAGAAAAAGGAAAAAATCCTGAGTCATTTCCATTATAGATGGAATTATCCACCACAATATGAACAAAGACAACTGGCGAGTGCTTTGTTTTGAAATGTTAGAGAGTTAATTCAGTATCAAAATCTCCCTGGGAAAACAGACAGTCCTGCAACATGAAGTTACAGATAGCAGTGGTGCTTCAAATTACATCTGCAACTTAAATCCCAAATTATTTTTCAAAGTTATTTGGTAAAACCCTCTGAATTTGTAAGAGGCAGGGGATGAATCTTTTACAAGTCTGTCTTATGATCTGCCTGCACGAGCTGTACCGACTGGTTATTTTCAACCCATAGTACCTGAAATATTAAAGGAATTATGCTAAGTGCATATGTTCATTGCAGCATTAGATACTGCAGAATCTACTATTCATCAAGGCAATTTCTCAATACGGGGTAACAGCTCCTCTATCTTAAATTGCACGGAGAGTTTAGAGAATTATTTATAAAGTAAGAAGGATTTTTCTACCCTCCCTTGAGCCAGTTAGCTCTTAAGTAGATAATTTCTATTTTGTGTTACAAGTCTATAATATTTGTCTTACCACATGTGCATCTTTTCATAAGAACGAAATTGCATTGGTTATTAGTGGTCTTTTTTCTAATCAAGGACCCTGATATATTTTGGATGGACATTTCTCATAAATGACCAGATGTCAGAAGGCCATGTCCCCTAGATATGTTAAAATACTTCATAAGTAGAGAGTTAGTCTTTTTTCAGGCTCAGTATTTCATTTTCACCATATGTCAAATTGCTTAGGTCAGGGGCATAAGATCTAGAAAGTCCTCCAAAACCAGGAACTTGCAAGTCACACCAGGTTCCTAATGCTAGATGTTCCAAACTTCTATTGCTTCTCTTCTTGCAAATTATTCCCACCAATTTACCCCTTCAAAGTATGTTGCACTTCATTAGAAGATCTCTTTTACAGTTTCAAATGGAAATTGCTCAGCCTAATTATTGTGCATAGTGTTAATTATTCTGCGTACAGTGTTTTTAAGAAGCACCAAGAAATGAGCATCTGAGAAGCTGCTTCAGTGGGAGAAGAACAGAAATGAAGGGGGAGTTGTGGGTGGAAAAAAAACCTCAACAAGTGTCAAAAATGGGTTACATCACCACACGAGTACTAGCGGTGCCCTTCTGACATCCACAAAGGGCTCATTTCAAAGTTGTGGTATAAATAAAAATGACAGAACCGCCCCCCAAATTTCACCCAATTTTGCTTATGCTGCAACAGTGTTATTCATGCAGTTTCTGGCACTTCAAAGGTTGGGGGGGTTGTTGTTGATTTTTTTTAAAAGAAACAAAATCAAAAACCACTTTATAAACCATATAACTTACATGGCATGATGTGCTTTGACCTGAGTTCGACAGTTGCGTCCCCAGTAGCAATCAGGACGTGATGTGACAGTCACTACAAAAAGAGACAATGAAATACTATATTTATTACAGAAGTCATTAAATAAGGTGATGTATATTAAACCACTGCTAATGGTGGTTACTCATGAGAGCAAGCTCTGTAGAGAAACAAGACATGATTGGCAATAAATGACTATAAACTATATTGGTTCACCTTTCTAGAAACAAAGCAAACACTTAGTGAAGGACAAAAAAAATAATTCTGAGTATTAGGTTTAAGCCTAATATGAAGAAAGGATTTGTTTCTCAGTGCTGTCAATCGTCATTTTACCATTTAGTTTAACAGAGATGTCCAGGAAGCCATTACACTAGAACAAAAAGCAACACTAAGGAGAAACAAGGTAGACTGACTGTCTTTAATTACACAGAGCAGCAGCAGCAGAGTTCTCAACTACTAAAGATAGGGAAGCTGCTCCTAACAACAGGAACTAGATGGAAAAAAGTAACATTTAAAAGTAGAATGCTAGAAGAGCTTCTGTCCCCAACAGATTTGGGATTGAAGGAGGCTTGCATGCTATTTTATACTAAAACTGTAAATGCAAACAGATTTAGAGTTAATTTACGAAAACATTCCTGTTCCTTGCTGAGAGCTGGTAAAATGTGAAATTGTTCAGGAGTTGCATAATTTTATGTATTTAAATGGGAAAATAAATCAAATTACAGCAACTAGTTCCTGTTGACTATATTCTGGATTTTACTGAATTCCTCTTTGCACTATGCAGATTATTCTACAGATGAGAATACATACTCAACAAAAGGATTGCATTAGGGAGTGTGACAGTAACTATATGCAAACTTAGCAGCTGAAAAGTAAAGCAATCAGCATAAGATATTATCCCTGCAAAGAGATTTGCACTGGGCTACATGAAGGTGCTTAAAAAAAAAAAAAACCAAACCAAAAAAACCCCCACCAAACCAAGAGTACAAGATAAAACTGACTTTAAGACCTTAAATTACTTTTCCCCTCTTACTGCATGAAGCAATCCCCACCTGGCAATTCAGCAACAGGAATATTCTGCCTGTACTGGTAGGCAAGCTCTCGAAAGCTGCGAAGGCCACAACAGTAGCAAAGCACTGTGTTCCCAGTAATTCTGTAATCTGTAGAGAAAACCAGTTTGTACATAATGTCAGTGTAAAGCTTGAGAAATCAGGTTTATAAAAAAATGTCATGATGGCACTGGTTCTGTACACAGAACTTCAAACCTCTTGATAATATTACTGAGTTATTTATAGGCAAAGAGTTACACATGGACAAAATCAAACATAACACATACCTGACAACATAAAAACTCCTCTTTGAAGAGCTAAGAGACTTTCGTTTAACATATTTTTCCACGTCAAACCCCTGGATGCCAGGTAGTCCTGAAAAGAGCAATTTCAATGTTTAATCTAGAAAAATCTCTGACATTAAAGACTGACCAAGATGTTCACACTCAAATATTTCCAAATCTAGATCTAACTAGGTTATTGTTGTTAATTTGGGTGATACAGGAAGAGCTGATGCTAAATGGAATGCATCTCTCAAATATGATGCCCTCTTACACAGAGACTGAAAGGGCCAAATTATCATCCCCAGATACTTCCAAATCCAGACAAAGTAATTACAACTTCAGTCCAGCTGAATATTTGAGGCTCATTAGATTTGCCTTTTAGAATCAGGTGCTCCAAGTGACACAATGCTGCCTCTGTAACTGTTAGGTAACACATTACCATAATTTCATGAGTGATTACATCTGCAACTTTGTACATTTATTATTACACATTATATATAATGATTTTTAAACATACCTTTAGGATATCTGACTCATAGTGGTTGTTATTTAGGACTCCATCTAAACACTTATCACCAAGATTTATTTCTAATCAGAACAAAAAGAAGAAAAGTTACTATTTCTTGCCCCAACCCCATGGCCCTCATGCATTTCCTGAAGATTCTTCTGTTTCCCAAAATAACGTGCACAAACTCATATAAGCCCCAAATAAATGACTGTATTCATCATATGACAAAGCATATGATATATAACTTTCAGTGGCAAAACCAAGACATTGAGATTTCACAATTTCACCTGCAGTCCACTACTAATCTGCACAAATTAACAGTGCTATTAAAGCATATTCCGTTAACTTCAAATGGCAGCCAAGTCATTTCAACTGTTCTCATTTAGTTTTAAAAATGTCTAAAACCTGGAGTTTCAAAGCCTGCATGTTTAAAAGGGTAAGGTTCTTTTCTAATCAGTTAATGTCAGATGTTTACAACAGACGTTAAACCCTCTCAAAGCTTACACTTACCACTCAAGAAGTTTTTTATGTTTGTGATGTGAGGACACAGCTTTTATTTCCTTTTGCATGACTGTGCTACCAATGAATCTATTATATTTTTTAAATTACCTAAAGTTCAAGATAGACAGACATTGTTGCAAAGTGAACATGCTCATAAGAAATAGATTATTAAACGATACCACAGAATGGTGCCAAACAGCCAAAACACGCCATCCGAGTGCAGCCCCAGTATAAGTGACAGAAGGGTTGCAGACAAACTGTACCTGTAAAATAACAAAGAAAACCCCTGTAAAGACCTGCATGCAACAAAACTCAACAATTATTGCCATTATAAATCAGTAACAATAGAGCCTTGATAAACTTGGTTAAAAAAAGAACAACTTTCTCATTTAAAATATATGCTATAGAGGAATAATAAATTTTATAAAGGAAGTTTCTTTCATGCTGTCACTACAAGAGTCCAGATAAAGAATATTCAAATAAAGAACACTCTTCAAAGTGAACTTAAGTTTAATTAAACATAAGGAGAGATCTAGTTCTGTATCCAAAATTTAAAAAAAAAAAAAAAAAAAAAGTACACACATTGCTGAGGAGCCACATGAGGATTCTGTTCACGCTCTGCTCTTCGGTCAGGCATTGGCTGAAAGCAGCAGGTGCATATTACATGACTTCCTTGAGCAGGACACACATATTCCTGGACAGCTAGATGAGATAGAAACAGGAAAAAAAATTGTAGACCGAACAATGTACGCAGTTGCAATCTGGACTAGGAATCTTAACAAATACTAGCAACATAAAAATTTGAAAGTAACAAGCAAGCAATATCATTTTTACAAAGACACAGAAAAATTGCACGCTGACCGCAAAACTACGTAGAGGTGTAAAACATTTCAAAGTGTAGGACAGTTTAAAAACTATCAACCATCAGCAATCTGTTCCGGACAACACCAGAAAAACCACGGTAAAATCTCATGATGCTTGCAGACACCTATGAGAAGTGGTCTCACTCTTGCAGTACTGTGCGTGTGAGTTTGTTGAGTTCATAGTGGGTGTATGAGTTGTAGTGTTTTGGTATCACACTACTGAGAAGATTTCATGACACTGACCTGCGGGGAAGTTGGCTGATGTAGATGGTGCATCTCCCAGTGCTTGCATTCCTCCTGCTTCTGTCTCTTGGCCTGTGCCAGGCAGAGTTGGAACAGAGTGTCTTCGATACCCTGGGCACTGTCTGCACACTATATATGGTTGACTGAAAGAATAAAATAAGGTCATGGAAATCACACCAAACAAACACAAATATAACTCATCCCTATGCTAGACAGGGATGTGCATACTTTCAAAGTTTAAATCTGGAATTTCTTCATCCAGTAACATATGGAAGTTTACATAACTCAATACCTCACAGCTGTGAAGACTGCTGTAGTTGTAGCAGATAAAAGCTTCGCATTTTTTAGTATTTCCCAAGTAGTTTAAAAAAAAAAAAAAAGTGGTGTGACTGGAAGTCAGACATTCAAGAGAGAGAGGAACAAAGCACGAATAATTAGCTATAGAAGAGTTTTTCTGTTCCCCTCCAGACATACAGCAAAAAATGTTTGTTGTTGGAAGTAAAGAGGAGATATTTTGGTGCCTGGGAATCCCTAAGTCAAGCATCAGCTACTTTGGTACCACACACCTGGTGAAAGCAGCATTCTAGACACTTCAGTACAATCATTGAAGCTACACTCACAGGGTCATGGACTGCTTTCTCTCCTGACAAGATCTTAGTCAGAAACCTCTTTTCTCTAAAGCAACAGTCAATTCATAATTAGAAAAGGTGATTTCACATATCTCACATGAAGCTGTCGCACAGTTCAGGATAGAACTGTTGGTCATTAATTGAATCTTGCTGGACTTCTACTTTTTACTGACTGCCCAAGGTTCAGTAGGATAGCCAAGAGAATTGCTAGGATAATTACCGGTAAGAATGAACTTACCTGAAAACAAAAATAAGATTCATTCTGGCAATGATAATGGAAACACTACCAGCAGTAACAGAGTCTGTGAAACTGGCTCAGTTTGTGGGTTTGGCCATTCAAAAATAAGTAAATCTAATTCAGCGCACGACTTAAATAGACATACCTGATATCTGAAGATTCACTATCTACATCTGACAATTCCAACAAATCTTCAGAACTTCCTTCCTCGTCTGAAAAAGATCTCCGCACTTTAGGTTGCAACATGTCTTGAGTAATTTTGTTTCTAGCATCCATGCTACGTACATCATCTTCATTACGACATTTATCTGGCATAGGAACCAAATTCAAATTACAAGAGAAAAGAACAGTTTGCATCCCTTATCCCCACCCTACTTTATTAACACAGTTACAGTTACTGTGTTTTCATTTCCATAAAACTTATTTTTGGATAACAGAGTTCTACAAGATCATAGTTAAATCCCCCTTCTCTGGAAGAATGGAAGTGTAGTATCAGGCAATTTAAGTTTTGTTTTCAAGAGACCATGAACAAAGTTCATTAAATCCAGATTCAAGTATATTTTTCAGAAGTATCTGAGTCTAGGTGGCCTAATCAGTGTCCCCTGCTGGATAAAACTGATATCCTTCTGATTAAGCAGCAAAATAAACCGAAGAATTCTTAGCAGACTCAGTTATATACTAAATCATGTTCAATTCTTACTCAGTAGTTGAAATATTATGAAGTTATTATGTCATATTTAATGCACTTGTTTTCTTACAGCTACGTCAGAGAAGACAGCAAAGTAATAATACATACATAGAAACTAAATAGACCAGTCTGCGCATACATCAATCACGCAGCTAAAATGTGAAATATATCAGCTTCTGCTACCCATACTGTTCGACTTGCCTGGATGCTGAATCAGATAAGCTTCGACCAAGTTGTTCAATATGTGATTTTTACAAATACGTTCTACTGGACATCGACAAGTTGGACATAGAGAAGATCTTTCCATCCATCCTGAGTAGCAGGCAGCACAAAAAGTATGCATGCAAGGCTGCAAGCTGGAAAACACAAACATGAAAACAACGAAAGAAATGGAATCAAACCACAAATCTTTCATTTTTCAGATACATTCATAACACTCAAAAAACTGTTGAGCATTGATTTGACTCTATAGGTTGGGGTGGAGTCAAGGGTAAGCGACTCAGAAGGCTCCTGAAAACCCTAAACAACTTGGCCTCTTCAAACAGTTGTCACTGAACTTCCTATATTATTACTACACAATTACAGCTTTTGTCATACATACCTTACACAGTCATGCAGCAGTTCTTGGCAGATAATGCACGTTAGTGTTTCTTCCATCTTATCAGGTTTCACATTTGATGTTTTTGCATCTTCAGAGCCAATTTTAATTATACATTCACTTGGAGATGCTGGTGGAAGACTTGGACAAGTATCTTCATCTACAAAGACAGAAGATTCCACAGGATGTACTTTTTGAAGCTTTTTAAATTTTTTTTTACAGTGTTAAAAAAGGACCTGAAAAATATACACTGATTCACTGTTCACTGGCAACAGTCCCACTGAAGTTTCTTGCTTTACACGTAACAGCTTCTGCTACAAAAAATATTCTTTTCATTGGACAAGAAATCAAATCAACAAGAAGCAAGAAACAAATTGAAGAAGGACTGATGGCAGCTGACTCAATTTGGGGCAGAAGGAGTTTTGCTTTTCTTATTTATTACAACACTAAAACATAAAATAACATTGTGAGGAGGAAAAAAGTTACCTATCCACTATGAACATAAACTTTCAAGACTTTCTAAGTTTGATATGCATGCATTCATATTAATAAAGAAAAATAAACACGAAAATAAGCACAGAACTTTATGTTTCTGTTAATCTCATTAGGTTCCTATGAAAAATGGACACAGCTAAAATTAACTAAGTAACTAACACAGTTAAAATTAGCTTTCAACAATAACATTAAAATAAGAGTGTGCAGGGCAGGTTCTGCAATACTCTAGTATACTAGCCTCCTTTTAGTTTCTTCTTAGCAGGTTCCAAACCTTCCTCCTCCCCTGTCCTTTGAGAATCTGATTCTGCTTTTTCCTTGCCAGTGATTTCTGAAGCGATTACAGAAGTTTCAGTATTCACATCCAGTTTTTCATGCTCGTCATGCAGTGCTCTTAGACACACAGATTGTAGGATGGGGAAAGCAGGCACAGGAGTGAAAACTGAGGATTGTGACCCTGCAAAATAAAAACAGAAACACAAGCATAGCAGCACACATATATGGGACACTTGAAAGCAACAGGTACCCAAGCACTGGTGATGCACACACATCAATCCAAACATCCCAACAGGAAAACGTGTAACAAAAAAGCAACGTCTGCATAACTATATTACATGCATTCTGAGCCAATCTGACTAATCGGAAAGACCTGGGGGGGAAACAAGCTATTAGTTGTGTAACCTTACTTAAAATCCCCATTCCTCTTTAAGTTGTAGAGCATTTATTTGTAAGACTATTACCCACACCAGGTCTTCCTGACAAAGATGCCAGGCAGAGGATTTATGCAACATTGATCCCATGTAACAGGTCGTGATCACAGCAGAGGGCAAAGCTTTGTTTTCATAGGAACATGTCTATGAACTGTTGACAAATGCCATTTGCTAGATAGCTGTTCTTGTTCCAGTTCTATTTTAAGAGTTACACAGCATTGTGGTATTACATTTGCCAATGTAATGCAGGACACTAGGAATCTACGTGGGAATCCATCAGGATTTATCCTGCCTACTCAGAGAGCAAAAGTTAAAACGCACATATACACCTGGTATTTTCACGAGAACTTAGCAAATGCTAAAGACCCAGACAGGGGTAAGAGATTACTCTGTTGAAATTCAAAACTGGAGTAATAGTTGATCAGATATCAAACTTTAAATACTTGACACAACTCTTACCAGATGTAGAAGGATTATCCTGCTGAACAGATGCAGACTCAATAAGAGAGGTAGAAGAAGCATTAAAGAGGTTAGACGTAGAAGTAGATGGCTGTGGTTCCTCATAGCAAGACTGAGTAGCTGACGGTGATGAGGTAATTTGGGTCTCATCATTACTTCTTCCTGTACTTGAGGTATCTTTGGTCACATGGCATTGGTTTTCTACATTAACTTCTACAGTCAGAAAGGAGGAAAGGAAAGAAAAAGATTTGTGTGACAGTCACCACATCATGGCTTCAAATTCCAAGGAATCAAACTCTCTCAAGAGGGTTACATTAGTGATTGGAGCTTAGCTGCTCTTCATGGATCTTGAATTACTTCCTTACCTACTGGTTCTTGAGTTGCATCATGTTTTGTGTTTAAGGATTCATAGAGATAAGCAACATCTGAAAGCGATTAAAAAATATTGATTAGAATCTTTAAACAAAAATTCACTAACGTTAATCTCACATAAACAACTTCTCTTCACAAGCGTCTGCTTCTCCAAAGTGTCCGACAATGGAAGAGGCAAATGAGGGGTCACTTCTACAGTACAATGTTAATACTCCTACTTATGAGGCAATTAGGAACAGCACAGCAAGATCTTTTCTTCTCAGGAAACCAGGCAGAGCAGCTTTTGTGTGACGTTTAACTTGTGCCAGCCATGGAACCAGAGGCTTAATAATTTCTTAAACCTAAAATCTGCTCTGTGTCAGAACAAACTGTATTTTTACTGATACTGCAATGAAATATCTTTGAAGAAGCTTATTATTTCTCCGCTCGCTTCTCAACTTCTTCAACCAATTTTATTTCATTCCTTTGTGAGATACACGAAATACAGATTAAGACATGCCATAAATTTCACCCAGAAACTAATTTAGTATCGATCAATAAAACCAACTGGATAACATCCCTTTCTTCTCCCTCCAACCACATACACTCCCAAAGATTCCCCTAACTTGTTACTTTTTTTCCACCTCCAGCCACTAGGCAAATAAGACTCTTTTAGTTTGTAGCAATCCTTTTTCTGATCAAAACTTAAGAGTATTGTGCCCTTCTGAACTACTCAGAATATCCAAACAGGCATGGCAAATCTAAGTTGTCTCTCTGTCTTTGAAGATGAAGAAGCTGAAAAAAAAACCAAACTGGAGGCTTGGTAATTCATATACTTCTTAACGCAAACAGAAATCAGTGATTCAGTTCATTACAAAGTAGCTGGAAAACTCACATAAGTGAGGTCTTCCAAATAGCATCAACTGCAACAGTACCATCTTAGGAAGGATTTGTGAGATAAACAAGCCATAAGACAGATAGATAGAGCTTATCACTGCCTCCTTTAGCATTTACATCAGACAGCATAAATCATTCTGGTCTGTCTGTATATAAATTAACAGTAATTTCATAAAGGAAGTATTTCAGTAGTGAGTATATATATTACAAGAATTTTTTAGATTAAGAGTTCATATATTACTATATGAAAATTGTAAATACAGTCCTGTGTTTTACATTAAATATCATGCTGTAAACGTATCTAATACTGCACCCTGCTATCTCCCAGTACATCCAATTATCTTCACAATAATAGTGGAGCTTATGACCATAGAAAGACTGTCTGTTCACCTTAAAGTTCCACTTCAGAACTATCTAATACAGTGATGAGAATTAACATTTAAAATGCCTCTTTCATCTTTTCCAGAAATGTCTTTTCCAGAAAGTGAGTGCTCCCTACTAAAATTTAAATACTACATGCTTCACTGTTAAAAGAAGTGCACGCCAATAGACAGAGCAGGCACAATAACACATATGTAAAAACAAAGCTTGCCCATTCCCTCTCCCGCCCCCATTTATCAAAGATGAACCCCATCTGTTATTTCATAACAATGAGTAATTAAATTCTTTCTGTAAATCTTTTCAGTCAGTGTTGGATTTAATCATCCTGTATAACTGAATGAAATGAAATGGTATGAAATGCA
This sequence comes from Tringa tobata, assembly GCA_033628505.1. Lineage (NCBI taxonomy): Eukaryota > Metazoa > Chordata > Aves > Charadriiformes > Scolopacidae > Tringa > Tringa tobata. The sequence goes on from JAHREE010000285.1 coordinate 1,749,293, forward strand.
AAGGTATGAAACGAAAATTCTGCTGCCTCAACAGTTATCATTTCCCAAATCATTAATAACAGCTTTAAGACAGATGCCAACACAGATCATTCATGAAATCTTTTAATAATTTTATTCCATTGCAAAAACTGAGCATTTACACCTAAACCTTGGTCCCTGACTTCTACCCAGTTAAAACATGAAAGAAAATTACTTCCTGCCCAACAATAGCTTGGCTTATTTAAAAACCTTTGAGGAAGGACCCCCATTTTTATTTTAAAACCTAATTATGCTATTTCAGTTGCACTGTCCTGAAAAGAATTCCCACAAAGAGTTATAGGCACGCAAAGCATGACTCTTCTTTAAGGCTACACAAATATTTTTTCCAGGTTTACTAATTCCACTTTCACTCTGTGGTTTTCCCCACCTTCCCCCCATATTGCCTCTTCCCCCTTTAAAAAAAAACATCAAACAACAAAACAACAAAACCAATACAAAACAAAAAACTTTTGCAGCCTTTCCTTCTGGTGCTAAAAATTGCCTGAATATAAAGTATCACTATATGAACTATCACTAACCCAGCAATTTGACTTCTAAAAGAAACACTGGGCATGTGACCTGGACCTCGTTAGTTACCGTTCCATGCATTAGTTCTTCCAAAACTACTTCTAGGCACATTGCAATTTCAGACAGTTGCTCAGACTTGTCCCTGTAAAAACTGGCACATCCACGACGTCTTCTAGAGAGACTTGTTTTTAAACATTAACAAATTATTTGCCTTAAAATTGAGTAATTCTCTTTTAATTGTACTGATATTTCTTTTCTCCCATGACTCAAAAAAATGACTAAGTATGCCATTTAAAACAAAAAAGAGAAATCAGTTACTTACTGTTCTCTGGCTCATTTTTTCTGTAAACAACATAGATCACATCTCCAGTCTGTAAAGGGTATGTCTGCTTCTTCACCACTTTCAGTTTATTAATTACTGTTCCATTAGTACTATAAAGAGAAAGAAACTTGGCATAAATGTTTTCATAATTCATAATTACATAGAAGCAGGAAGGGAAAACACAAGAGACGTTTTTTTGAAAGCCAATGTTTTTTCTTCACTGAAAGTAAGCCAGGATCAAAAAAAACCAAAACCCCAAACTATCCAGAAACAAGTAAGTAAAGCTGTCCCAAAGACAGAAGTGCAAAGCTACTAGGGCTTCAAAGCTCATTTGCAGCTACCAGTAAAGAGATGGTAGCTGAGAAAGAGATAGACAGACAAAAGAACCCTGACACTTGGCCAATGTCTCAAAATAATTAGGTGATTGTTTCTATACAATAATCTCCACCCTTTAAGTATGAAACAGGAAACGGCAATAGGAGTTTTATTCAAAAAGTTCTATGTTATATTTTACAGTTAACACTGGGAATCTCCTAAGACATTCTGCGATGAAGGAACTTTTCTTGTACAGACTGGGACATTATACGACATTATTTTTTCTCCCCTCTTGCTTCAAATAGTAAAAATCCTAAAATTCCGAGGTTACTTAGACTGTCAGCAACTCAAAAGCAAGAAGTTAGTATGGTGGAAAAACAGTTATACATAATTAAATGACAAGTTGGAATTAATTATTTTGATATTGAAAAAAACTCCAGGGCTCATGGAAGCAATTAAATTGAGTAAAAGGAAAATGCACAGCTTTGCATTAATGGAGGTATCTCTGTACCTTCACTATGGGTGATGTTTTATACACGACTATTAGTGTTTTATAACAGTCAAGTTATTCAAGTATTGAATAATTCCAGCTCAGTTGCAATAAGCCTCCTTTAGAGCTGCAGCAGTCTAGAATTTCAGACTTCTGCCATTCAAATTCTTCACAATTAGTACCAAATATAAAAGAACAGAAAAACTGCTTCTTTTCCTCAGCAAAGCGAGCTGCTGCACGAAATAACAGCGAACCTCTGCTGCCACCTCCTGGAGGTTACCACTGGCGCCTAGGACACTTCTCCAGACCAGAATCTCTGTAGAGGAGAGGGATGGTTATTTACAAATAAGCACCTTCCCTTCTCATTATTTTCCTTTTGAAAATCAACCTGGAAAAATCTCTTGTCATTTAGTAACATAACAGAGAAAGAAAATTAGAAGTTTCTACTGCTGACCTTTTTGGACACAAAGTCAAAAGCATTACATTAAAAAGTCAAAAGGAAAAGAAAGCCCATTTGAATGACTATAGCAAGTCTTGATCAAGGCATCAGTTCTTGCTCTTCCCTCTGCAACCGCTTTCACTATGTACATGGTTGAATCAACTAATCCAACATAAACGACAAGATACAAAAAAAAAAATCAAAATGTTACTTTAAACATCAATAAACAAACATAGATTTTTGTGTCACATCGGTATTTACTCCATTAAAGAATCCCCAAGCTTCTCCTATAAGCAAGAAAACTATTTTAAGCTTGCTTTTTATACTTCAGGCATAGAGATGTTGACTAGTCCAAAAGACACACACATCAAACAACCAGCAGAACAGAGGTATTAGGAAAAGAATGACGATTAAGAGGAAAAAAGAATTTTAGTCAGTTTGTTACAAACTACACTCCATTTTTAATTTAATGCTGATGCTAGTGATAACATATTAAAAATATTATGACGAAGCAAATATTGCACCTTCTTCAGTTGGCAAAGAAACAGCAAAGCTTACAACAATCCCTGAAACCTGTCAGAGGCCCTTTAACAAAACTAGGAAACATCAAATTTGACCTCCTTCGTTTTCCAGAGGGCAAAATAAATGCATCTCCCATCTGCCGTAAGAGTTTTAGACGTTCTTTTGTAATAAAACAGCTAAACTCAAGTAACAAGAATTGTCTCTTACTGAGGTTTAGCTTCTACAGGCAATTCCTAGTCCTGGTATTTCACTAAACATAGAGAAAAAATGTCACAGCAAAGTACTTTATTAAGTTGCTCTGTCATGACTTCCAAGTTCCAAGATGGTTATGAGGGACAATAACTCAAGTGAGGTATTCTTGGAAAAAGAATAAAAATAAAAATAAAAAAGTATCACTACACATCTAGTACCTCTAGTAACCACTCGTAGGTGACCTCACAAGGCAAGCTGCAGGAAGAGCTACCCAAGACCCTAATTGTCAAATTGATTACAAATAGCCAAATCTTTTCAGTTCTGCACAGTGACACAGACTTCAGTGAGGGCCGACTAACAAATTATTTGGCAACCATGGACCCAAATGAAGTAGGAATAAACTAATAGCACTTAACATAGACAACCATAAACTTTTCTTAAACACATTAGCAAACTGAAGTATTTGTATTTATATCTCAGCCAATAATCAAAGGGAAAAAAATATCCAACTCCCCCAGGTAATTGCATTAGACTTTCATTTCCAGTTGCAGGATTTAGCATGAGGTATTTAACAGATATGGTGACATATCAGATTAATGTTGGTATTTTTTAACTAGACACACAAGACAAATTATGACATTTATATCTTTCAAATTAAAGCATGGCCCCATCGAATAAGTAGAAAGAACAATGAGAACCCAAATATGAAGGCCACTCATTAAGAGTTAATATTGAATTGATACCAACTGGCTGTATAATTTTTGAGGTGGTAAAGAAAAATGGTACTATTTGACATAAATTGTCTGCGTTGTGAAACAATGTCACAAAAAGTCCTAGTGTCAATTTTCTAAAGAGTGGAATTAAAAAAAGTCAGGCCTTGACTCGATTTCAATGCAGTTGATGACTCTACAGATTTATTAACGAACCATACATTACCTTTACTTTCCAATCCCAACTGTTGTGCAGAATTGATGTGAAATGCTACATTTCACTCAGAACAAGCTTACTTTTGAAGCGGGTGAATGATCTATGTGTTGTAACGTTGGTATCCTTTTGAGAAAAATGCCAGTCTGTTACTTTTTAGTAATTACTAGCATCCACCCAGGAAAACAATGTAATTTATGGGAAAGCTTCTGGGTTAATAGTTTTAATAGTTAATCTGCTATTTAAATGCATATTATCCTGAACACACCGTAAACTGAAATGAGTTTTGAATTCCATTATGTTAGAGAATCTCTTCTGTACTGTGTCAGTCTCCATCCTTTTAAAGTTTACAGAAATAATTTTGACTTGTAGTGTGAGGAGAATTTAGGAGCAGAAAAAATGTCAGTGCCAACTGAAGATCAGCCTCCAATTTACCCTCAGAAAGGGAATATCTGCTTGTCTATCACATGAGTATCAGCCTTGTGTAAATAGTTTCCTGCTCCAAAACATCACTTACTATTTAGAATCCTTAAAAAAAATAATCCTGGAAGACAACAAGAAGAGGTCTTTAAAAAAAAAATAAATTACCTTAGCTGACTTTAAAATTTCTGTTTCAAAATAGAGAAACTTACAATCGCTTTTACTTTGGGCAAGCCAACTACTGCCTCCACTCTGTTAGGACAGCTTGTATTATTCATTTTATTTCAAGCAGTATAAAGCAACTAGTGCATGGTTTGGAAAATAAAGCAGAAACATACCCCAAAAAAGGGCGAGTCTGTGAATATTTTATTGTACTATTTGCTAACTCTTGGCTTTTGTTATTTCCAAACTTCTATTTACTCAATAATTTTGACTTCTCTACACATTTTCTTTCACCTGCAAATTTATGGTAATTCTTTCCAAAGTAGATCTGAGAACTTGTTATGCTACCAGGGAGATAAAAAACAGTGTTGGCTGTTTGATGATATTCTTTGGGTTAGCTACAACACAGAAACAAAGTCCACTCAGTTCAACTGTCCCACACTAGCTGTCTCCTTCAATGCATTCCTCTTCACCAGAAAAATCTAAGCTTGACCACAGCAATGCTTGCAAACTATTTTCCACTTCAGAGAAGAAAAAGCTGATGTTGCAGTATTTTCCTGGGACTCTGGGAATCTGTATTGCCAACTCAAACATTCAAAAAAATCTTCTTTCAGCCTGCTTGGTTTTTTGGAGCTCATCTGATATTTGGCACAAACATTGGAAGATACAGAAGCACAGACAGTCTTCTGCAAGTAGTCAGATCAACCCGTTTAGACTCTTGATTCAGCAAACAGTAGCCACACTTCATACCAACTCACAGGCAAGCAGAACACACAAAGGAGCTTATTCTTTTTGCTAGATACATAGAAGTGTAACATGCATAAGCAGCTAATTGGTAGTACTCCATTAAGTGCAGCATTTTTATTACACTACCATTGTAGCAAGCCCCACCTTTCCATGAATATATCATATAGAAAATTAACTTTAATTTGGGTTTGCTAGTTTTCTGCTGGCTGCACCTTCTGCCTCAGGGGAAGGGGTGGTATGTATGTGTAGGAGAAAAAAAGGGCAGGAATATTTCTGCATCATTTACAATTCCTTTAGCTTGTATTATCATGATATTTGTCAAAACTAATTCTACCAGCTACATGCAACTGAAACTAGGGATGGTTTCTCAGGCTTAGATTTACAGCTACGCTCTGAGACTGCCACAATAGACAAACATGGCCTGATCTGTTGTTTGAAACATCTTGAAATTTGGCATGACATTAGAGAATGACAGTTATAAGTGATTTCTTAGACATCTTAGCTAGGCCTGCTGTTTTTTCCCCAAAATTTAGCATTCCATCCCACAGCTTCTGGGAGTATAAGCCCTCCAAGAAGCTATGCAGGGACTTACCCTGACTATTTTCTCTAGCTACAACCTAGAAGCGGGGAGTAAACACACCCTCATCAAGCTTGTGGATGACATCAAAGCAGGGGCAGAGCTGGCTGCCATTCAGAGGCACTTAGACAAGCTAGAGGAACAGGCTGATGGGAATGTCGTGACATTCAACAAGGACAAACCCTAAGTCCTGCACCTGGGATGAAATAACCATCTGTGACAGTACAGGCTAGAGACCAACCAGCAAGGGTTCTTGGTGGATCTTATGAGTAAGCATAAGATCATACACCTTGGACTTATGCCTAGGCATAAGTCAGCAGCATGCCCTGGCAGTGATGAAGGCCTACAGCACACTTGGCTGTATTAACTGGGGTGTAGTCAGAAACTCTAGTGAAGTTATTATTTCCCTTTCCTTGGAACTCATTAGTCCACATCTGAAATATTACATTTGGGGTCACCTAGTACAAGGCAGGTCTTGATAAACTCAAGCGAGTCAGTGGATAGCCACTGAGACAGCTGGAGCATGAGACTTGTTTTGCCTAGGAGAATAAGTACCTATGAAGAAGTCACCAAGACAGAGACAGGTTCTTTACTAAGGTGACAAAGGTCATAAATTGAAACAAGGAAGAATCAAACAAGACACTAGGGGAGGCAGGGGGAAATCACTACGAGGATAATCATGGTCTGGAATAAGGGCCCCAAGAGGCTATAGAATACCTGCCCTTGGAGGTTTTCAAGACCTGACTAGAGAAAGCCAAAACAGCCTAGTCCAAATCCAGTGGTGGCCCATCTTTGAGAGAGTTTAACTAAGTGACCTCCTGAGGTCTCTGAAGTCTCTTCCATCCTGAATAATTCTGTATGTTCTGTTTTACTCAAGGAAATAAAGAGGAATGCATAGCCCATGTAAATCTCTGGAATTGAGTTCCTCACCCTGAAAAAGACTCCTTTTAATAGCAACATAGCTACTAATTGATCAAGAGACAGAAAAGGAGCAGATACAAAAAATTCTGCTGAAAGAAAACCATAAATTAAAGCTCATACATTCTGCCAGTGCCCCCCAAAATGTGCATGCCATTCAGTTAGATAGTTCAAAGGTTTTTCAGAATATTCTTGGAGGGATTTTTGTCAAAAGCTCAGCAGGTATTCGATACTAACCCTGAGCTACCAGAACAATATATGTAATTGCATTCTGGGATGTTGTAATAGGGATTCAGCATGATAACCTTCATAACCTCAAACATGAAATTTCCTCTTTATGTATCTACATCAATATATTTTGAAGTGTCATCTTTGCTTTGGGTAAAATACCTTCCAGACACGAAAAATGGTGGGAGATGGCAGAAAAGTATTATTTGTTTCTTTACCAAGTGCAATAACCTGGCAGAAAAAGAATGTGGTTTACAGAACCATTTTAAAATGTCACAGAGTTCTTGAAATGTAATAAACCAGAAGCCTTCTGCAATCTTAGACAAAAAAATCCGGTCAAAAATGAAGCAGATGAAAATTTGAAGAGGGTTACAATTTCCTCCTAAGAAACACCGTTCCATTCAAATTCCTGTCTGAAATTTTATAAAGGAGACTAGAAAACAAACTAAAATGTATTGGAAACCACCCACAAGCCCTGCAGTGCTATTTGTACTCCCACAGCAGCCTTAGAACTCTACATGAAATGGCTTCACCAGTATAGCAAGTTCACTGGCCTTCAGTACATGAAGATGTAATTAAATTTATATACTAAAAGTAGTTCCACTAAATTAGCTTAGCTTTTTAACAGTAGTTTCAGTGAAGTACATGTTTAAATCTTTCTACGTTAAGGGCCTTAGTTCTCACCCCTCTAACTTGACACAGGAAACAGCCAGAACAGAAAATAATCATTCTGGTTAAACAAAAGAAAACAAAACTGCAATATCAAAAGTAGTTAAACAACAGTAGCAAACACCTTCTATGATTAAATTAGATTGAATAGGCTCCAATCTCCATCTGACATGCCCACCACAACTGCTAGACTACTACAGTATCTATGGTATATAGACTGCTGGTACTCTGAATACCAGAAAGATGTATAACAAGTATAGACTTTTTACTCCACATCTATTTTATGCTTTGAGATCATCACTGCAAGCATTTTCTTCCCTACACAAGTGCCTGAAATGAGGCACACTCATGCTTAGAACTTTTAAGAATGCTGGCATCTCTTTTTTCACAAGTCTAAAGAAATATGCTACAGAACTATTACATCAAGAGTATTTTTCATCCAGTAGATTACGAATTACTTTGTAGAGAAAAAATATTTAAAAAGAGCCAAAAAACCTCCAAACCTAAACGTAAAAGCAGGAAAAAAAAATAGAAGGATTTACTATTGATACCTCAAGCAACACACAAGATTTTACTTCACAGACCAAAAAAAAAAAAAAAAAAAAAAAAAAAAAAGAGTAGAAGTACACAAAAGAACCAACCTCGTATCTTCCAATGACACTTGACCAGATTCTTCATCCACTATGATTTTACAGTGATCTCCAGACACCAACTTGTTGCCAGGGAAAGATAAGTCACAACCTTAAAAAGAAAGCAGATTTTCCAGTGTGCTTAAAAATACACATTACACAGACAGATCAGCATTCTACACGGCTATAAATGCACAACAAACTGACTCATGTACATCTGCAATAGTTCAAAACTTCTACTGACATATAGGCAGCAACACCATCTAGTATGTGAAACATAAATACAAGCAGTGAGATAGCTCCATGCGCTGATATGAGCTTATTTCAACCATTTCAAGATGTTTCACTTCCCTCATCAAACCACAATTACGCTGTTGCAGACTGGTACAGAGATAAAAATCACACATATTTGAAGCATTCAATCTAAATGCTAAATTCACAGAGCACCCAGCTCTTTTTCCACATCATTGCAGCACTGTTTCGTTGGACTTAACTTCTGCTTCATCCCTGTATATTGGGGTGCGGGGTGGGGAAGTAGTAAGAACTAACAGCCGATAAATAAGAGAATATCACTGTTCTATGTTAAAGTCTTTTTTTATTATTTCTTTTTAAATAGGAAATTTTTCCTCAATTCTGTTGACAGTGCTATTGCATTAATAAAGCTGAAGGGAGATTAAAAATCCAGGACTAAGATTTAGGGATATGCAGGAGAAGTGCAATGACAATGCTGACATGATAGAAACATTCCTACTTGGGACTCCAGGGCTCTGAGCAAATCTAGTATTTTTATTTCATTTTAACATTGAATCTTCAAGGCAACGCTCACGGTTCCCTGCCTAAGACACTAATCTCTCTCACAAATGACTCAAAGTACTTGGTTACACAAAAGTTATAATTAACAACCATGATTCACTTCCACCTATTCATACTGTAGGTGCACTGTATCTCAGCCTGCAAGAGCAACGTATCCAGAAGGAAAGTAATAGCCACTACCTATGCTTGTGACAGTTCATCACTGGTCTGCTACTAATACCCAAGGAGCAATCAACAGCTATGGAGCTGAATGCTGCCACACAACTTGTGATGTTAGGAAGCCCACTGAAAGTGAGCAGATTTCATTTTATTCAGGAGCACGCCAAAGTTTCCATTCCATTCTATGGAGCTGGACTTCCATATGGGAACAGGAAGGTCAAAATGCATTTCTAATGCTCCTGAAGAGTTTCTGAACAATACTTATGACCCAAAGTTTGGTATTCTTGTAACCACTTATTTTAAAAATCCATTAGCAAACAGTTATGGAAGCAATAGAACATGCAAAAAATCATTTTTTTCTGCAAGACAGCCTTCAACTAGACCTTGATTTAAATAATCTACCTACAGTTTAGATAACAATAAGCAATCTAAGTGGATGTTACCAAATGTAAAGAGGCAAAACATTTTTCCTACAAAACATTATCAGGATTTCTTGTACAGCGATAGCACCTGGTGTTTGAGACTATTTACAGAATGTGACTCGTCAGTCAAATAGCTTGAACTGATCAACAGGAAACTAAAAATTAATGCTGTCAGGGCAGAGTAAAAAAAATTAAAACACTGTGATGGTTGTTTTAAATACAGTAAGCATCAAATCCTTTAAAATAAAGGCAAGTAGTAATAGGCCTCTGAGAATAAAGCTTTCAAAACCACCCTCAGATAAACTTTCAGTGCTTGTTAGCAATCTTTGTATAGCCAGAAGAATTAAGGGCTTTTATGTGGGCATTTCATTTGCTGTGAAGCACAAGCATTTTGCACTGCAGTTCCAACTTATTTTAACCACAGAAACAAAACGCAAAATGAGAACATAAACAGGATTGATACACAGAAACCTTTCTGAATCAACAAACGTTTTTTTCCTATTTGTACAAACTGCCACAGACAACTTAATAGGCACATTCGCTTTTAAGCATGCACAAGTTGGTAAAAAAAAAAAGGTTAGTGTAAAACTTCCTCTTCACGCAGAGCCAAGAGGTAAATTAGGCCCAAGGGACAGTCTGGCAAGCACCTCCAACGGCTGAAAGCACCAAACCCAACCAGTTTCAGTCCACCTTCCAATGCTTTAAAGGCCAGTGAAGGGATCGCTGCTGTCCCCCGAACACCGCCCTACGCCGTGTCCCTGTCCCACCTTTCTTCCGACCAATTGTCCACTCTCTTTTCAGCAGCAAGACGTGCGGCTCAGCCTCATCAGCACCCAGCCGGATCAGCTTCCCCCAGGGCTGCTGCTGCCGCCGCTGGCTCTGCTCGCCTCCTTCCGAGTGCTCCATTTGGATTCACATCTGACAAAAACAAACAAAGCGAACCCAAACCCCACGATCACCCAGCGGCAAGGGGACAGGGCTCGCTCGCGCCCGGCAGCCAGCCCCCCCCCGCCGCCGCCTCCCGGGGGCCAGCGCTGCGCNCCCACGTACAGTGAAAAATACTTGTACTTTAACTCTTCGGTGTTGAAGAGTTACTTGTTTGGCAGTAGCGGTTAAATAAAAACATACTTGCTGTTCTGGGAGCATGCGGTGGAAAGAAAGTTCACACTGAGGCAGGATCAGTGGCCGTTAAAGGGGGTTCGTGCCCAGAGCGGGCAGCCCCAGTTTTCATCAAACCAGAACCTTCAGTTATGGGGACAAGGGCAAGCAGTGGAGCTTTCTGCACCTTAAGAAGCGTCACTTTGCTCTTTGTTGTCCCATTGACAACCTCATTTCAGTGCCACCTTGTACAGTCATTGGAAACTAGCTAAAAGAAAAGACCCAAAACAGCATCAAACCCCCCAGACAAAACAGCAAGTGGCAGATCTCCTCAGTTCCCCGATGGCAGACCCATCTCCTGCAGCCCTGCTGGGTCCGTGCTCCTGGCCCACCACACCAATCCCACCTCTGTGGGGCCATCACCCTCATCGTCCTTTCCCCATGTCCCCACCGCGTCTCCCCACCCTCTTCATCCCACTGGGAGCCACCTCAGAGAGCTAAAATGACCAGAAAGAAATCACTCCTTCAGTTGCTTACATCCTGCTCTTACATTAGGCCCGTCTGGGATCCAGTGGAGCGGCACCGTCTCTCCCCCCCGTGAGCTCCATGCTGCCTCCGCCTGCTGACCCCACAGCCAGGCTACCTCAGGCGGTCGCCCCTCGCATCCACCTGGTTTCCAGCAGGCAGCTGCCTTTCATCTGCCCGTCCAAATAGTTAGACCTTCCCTCACGGTTTTCTGGAAGACTTCTTATGCATCAGTCTTTCTTCCCTTGATCTGTCCGTTGGAGGATTCTACAACCTAACCCAAATCAACTGATGTAACCCAGCTCCACAAGACCTACCGAGAAAGCCAGTGCCTGAATTTTGATGGTCCTTTCCCTCTTTGTGTAAAATATGATCACTACTACCCAATTGTTTACCTGCTTTTTTCCTCTATGTTGGTTTTGTTGTTTTCCTGGGACATTTGTACCACCACAATCTTTTTAGGCCAATTACCACCCCATTTTAAGTGCCTTCTTAGGCAAAAGAATTGTCGAACATCAGTACAACATCAGTAGCAACATTCTCAGTTGTGAATTCCTTTATGACATTCATCTGAAGGACTCAAATAGTTTATGTTCATCAAAACAGAGGAGGAAGAAGCTGAGCTATCCTGCATCTCCCTGCTGGTTACTGGTTAGCTTCTTAAATTAGTCATATAATGTGTACAGAGGCAGTGAACCTCTTTTTTTTTTCCTTTCACTCAAATGATTTTGAAGTTTGGATTAAATCAGAAGACATGAAAACAGAAACAAAACACTGAAAACAAAACCATTTGCAATTCTTTGCTTTGATACTCCTACTTGGTTCACAGGCTTGAGCCCTCAGATTTTGCTTTTATCTTAACCTTTCCTGGAAACCCTGGAGATCCCCTTGGCCACATTAATCTCTCAGCAATATCAGCCTGTGCAAGACTGCCGCACAGGACTACTGATACAAGCAAAAACACTCAGAAAGTGTTTCTGATCTGCAGTTTTAGCTGATACCTAACGCACAGTATTGCTTCACAGTTATCAGTCGTGTGGGCCCTGGTTCAGGAGAAAATGTAAGCACACATATAATGTCAAAATCGATGCACGTACTTAAGAGCTTTGCGTTATTGACTCTAGTCTATAACTCTTCTCTTAGTAATAATACTACCAAAAAATGGTTATTTGAGGCCTGACTGCCTGCATTCCTCCAAAAGGATTGTCTGTAAAATACCCTGCTTATTTTCAACTTTGTCCTCACTGAGGACTGGTGCCTTTTATACATTCAAAGAGAGGCACATCAATGAAAGTTACAATCACTCAAAAGCATTATCATGGTGCTTCATTTTTATTACTGCTCACAGTGACTAGTAATTGTTATCTCTGAGTGGCAGAGGAAAATACCAGCACAGGGGAGGTGCAACTAAAAGCCCAACAACCAAATCTTTTGTGTAAACCGTAGCATTAGCTGAGGGAGGAAGTTGTTTTGTTATATTGTGGCATTGAGAAAACATATTTTCCAAATATTCCTGCCAAGAGATCCCTCTGCAATCACACCAAGGAATTACTGCGCCTCGGTGATAGCACAGTGCAAGCAAACGATTGGTTCGGCTCTTGCAGCTCTCCCATAGTATCCATGTAAAAAGACAGCAAGTGAAACATACAGCTAGCTTAACGAGTCCTGTGTGGATAGGAGACTCAATTAAAATTAAATTATACAACAAATTAGGTTTTAAATGCTGCGCTGCTTAGCCAGCCAGACAAATAATAATTAGAGATGTACTGATCTGCTGCTATGTGCAGTTGAACAGCAGACTGCTGTAACTGCTTTCAATGTATGCTGATGACTTTTCCCTTCCAGCTCGAGCTAGTTTTATATGACGCTCCAAGTGAGCCATCCCTCAAAAGGCCCGTTTTGTACTTGTCACCCTCCCGAGCTGGGCAGAACAGACAGGATCTTTTTCTAGAGTCTGTCTTTCCAATCTGTTCCATCAATTGTTTCTTTAGCAATAGCCCCCCCGCACTTCTTTCCTTCCAGAATCCAGGTCATTCTAGATGAAATTAATTTTCAGGCTCTGAAATTATTAGAACATATTAAACATAATAGATTCAGGAGAAAAAGAAGCTACAACCATTATTTCTTTTTTTTCCCTACCAACAGCGGTACACATACCAGAAGTTTCAAAATACTCCACGATGCATAGATGGATACAAGCCAGAAACTGCCACCTCTGATACCGGTTCTCTCAAAAAGAAATTGAAAAGGACCTGAAGGCAGGTACTCAAATCCTACTGTAAAATTTCAAATGCATTTGTGTTGCATTAGTATCTGGAGCCCTCTATCACCCTGTGGTAGGTGACATTCAGAAAGACTGATACTGGTTTTTTTTCTGCAATTTTTTTCATCTCTGGTGAAAGATAATATTAAATTCTTAACATCAGATCTGTCAAATCCAATATAGAAAATGTGTTTCATGAATAAGCTAATAATTTATATTCTGCATGGAAAATAAAGTATTTAAAGATCATCCTAAGCCAGCAAGAGTAATGTTATCATACGGCCATCTTCAGTTGTGGTTTCCTACTGCTGGCAGCTTATCTGTGGGTAAGGAAAAACAACTTTGTAGCGCAAAAGAAAACGTACCAAGGACAGCCTTTTAGTCAAGCATTTTTCCAGATACTGGTAGCCCAGACCTGCAGATAATCGATGTTCCTGCCACACTGTAAATGAGAATGCACTATTAACATGAAGGGTTTTCTGAGTCAGGCAGCCAGCCCCAAATCTCTTCCTTATTATGTGGTAGAGAAAGGAAGACAGCCAGAGACATCATATGAGAAAGCAAGAGGAAAAGGAGCATTTACGTCCTTTTTCTTATGCTGTTTACCCAGACATCCGCTATTGACCACTGCTAGTGTTTGGGAAACTTTTAATCTAGGGGAAACTAGCATGGCAGTTCCTGTGTTGTGACTCTCTTGCCTTATTAGTCCCTGCAAAGCCTTGGAATTACCCACGAGCTACAGGGTTAAGCTGCAATGAGTTTAAGTATGTCAAAAGGAAGGGGACCCTGGGAAATGCAAAGGGCCTTCCAGGAAAACAAAACCAACACACCAAAGTCATGCATGCATTAGCAGGAGCTAATGAAACAATGCAGTTGCCAGGAAGAAGTTCCTTTTGGCAGGGACCACGACTGAGCTTTGTTGTTGGGGCGGAAGGAGCGATGAAGAAACCGCTCTGTGCTCAGCTGACCAACATAGATCAAAAATAATGCAATTATTGTTCACACTTCAGAGGTTAGCTTCATTGGATGCAGCACTGATAGATAACACTCCCTGCTCTCTTTGAAACCCCCTTGTAAATGCAGCCAGGTATTTCCCGATGAGAGCTAACAAACAGTAATAATTTAAAAGCCTTGTTGACATTTCTTTTTAGAAATCACTAGCATCCAATTATTTTGTTACATCCAAATACAATTTTAAACCTGTGTAAATATGAATTTTGGCATTGGTTACATACTTCTTTTCTTCCAGCCTGGAGGGAGAAAGCAGTTTAAATTTTTGCATTTGGCACTTTTTAGTTTCTGGGCATCAAACTCCGTAGCTAGCTGGCAAACCCAGCACATGGTCATTTCTGCCGAAGAAAGCAAGCAACTCCACTTGATTAGTAAAATGGAAGTATTTCTAGTAGCCTTAGGCTTTCTAAGACAAGGGTTTGTTTTGTTTTGTAAATCCAGGCACAGCTCTACAGTAAGGTCTTCCCCCCGTTTTACCTGGCATAAGCCCACCCTAGCCATGAGAGTAAGAAAGTATACTGATTCTAACAGATCTTGGACCAAATTGAAACAGAGCCCTTTAATGGTTCCTCTTGTCATTTAAAGGTGACATTCCAAGTTTTATTTCTGATCGTTTAATTCATGATGTTAGAGAAATTCTCCAGCACTTCCCTAGTCACAGTCTTAGATTGACATGTTTAGTCTGAGGAAGAAAAAAAGATTGCATGTATTATCTCGGGATGAAAAACTGCCTACAGAAAAATTATATGAATATTTCTGTGAAGTCTCCGTCTCCATAGATAATTGGGAAAATTTTCAGTCTATTCAAATCGATGGCATCAAAGGGGATTTTTTAAATATTTCCTTCCTTTCAGTGTTTTTAAACGTATTTCCTCCAGGGGGTGCCAGATTAACACCACTGGAAAGTAAAAATGTATAAATTATCCACACCAAGGACATAACAACTGCCCATACTGTACATTTCGCTGTACCTTGCAAGTGATGCACCCCTCCAGCCTGAGCCAAAGGCACCAGTGTTTAGAGTGAAATTTCTCAGCTGTTCACTTGTGAGCCGCTCTTGAAGTCAGAAACAGTGCTGACTAGTCCTGCAATTAATGTCATGCCCATTCCCTGCCGAGTTCAGACACATCCCTTGAAAAAGAGCTTTAAGAGAGGCTGAGTGGAGAAATACATCCATCTCAGCCTTTGAGAGAGACCTTGGGGAGGGGAGAAGTTATAAATGCAGTGACAGCTGTATGTAGCTTCAACCAGCTTATGAATAAGGGCAGAAACCTGGACACAAGAACTAAAATGACGCAGAAAAGCTGAGGAAAAGATGGTCAGGAGTGTCATCAGGTTTTCTACAGCTCTGCAGGGAATGTCAGCCCCAAGTAGGATGTCTGTAAATGTCATTAAAGCAGAGGAGAAGTTTCACTGGCTCAGAAAATAGAGATCTATCACTTAAAACAGAAACCTTACTTTGAACAAGCGGCCACTTTATTCTTAGAGAAGTCTATTTACTACATGGGAAAATCAATCTAATCACTGTTTCCAGAAAAGGAGCAAGAGAAAAATAAATTGTTGAGAAGTAATATAATAATATATATACCTTTTCTACATTTCACTGCTCACGTTTTTCTTTTATCTACACAGCAGTTAAAATAATCACATGGTCCAGATATTCTGGATCCTTCACCCACTACATCAGAAATATTACTGAAAGAATACCTGGTTATCTTCTACTTGACAATAAAATCTCTGCTGGATGATTATTTAAGTAGAAGTGTCCAATAGTAAAACACAAAACCCCCAATATATACTTATTTTGTCCTCTTATTTCAAAATGTAAGTTTACTTCTCTTACTTTGAGATTAGCAATGAAAGCCAATACTAGCAGCGAAAACCAATATAATTAATCCATAACATCATATATGTGTGGGCAGTGTCTGAATGAAAAAATCCTAAATATTATATTATTCCATTATTAGGGCAATCTCAGATCCAGGACTATCAGTTAACACTGTATTGCGATGCAGAAGCTGTGCATATTACTCCAAAAAATCACCTCACTCAATTCTGCTGCATACACCAGTGGAATACCTTTGCAGTCGCTAATAAGCAACATCGTGTCAGCTGAAAATATGATCACTTAACTAAACCAGGCAAAACTTGGAATTGCTGTGGAACCCAGCCCTTGAATGCTGGGAGTGATTTCTGTGACCACGCAGGGAGCTGCAGCAATCGGCTCCAGGGGGAAGGCTTTCCCAGCCTTCCTCCTGGAGATTAGGAGGTGAAAGTTTTCAGCTCTTTTGGGGGACAGGGAGGACACTTTTGGTGGAGGGGGAAGCAGCTCACCCACCAGGGTACTCTCTGCTGAACATCTTTGTAATGGGTTGTATGTTTGCTATACAGCAACCCCAGGAAATACTGTCCCTGTTGCAAGGGGGGCAAATCCCTTTTCAAGCTGGATATTGAGAAAGGGAATGTAGAGGCAGAAAAGGAAACAGAAGGCAATGGGAATGATGGCCTAGAAAACAGTTCCTCCTCCCAAGCTGTTGGGGTAGGTCTTCAAATCACAGCCTGATAGAGCAGCAGGCTGAGCAACATACAGTCAAGATGTTTAATGAGATTTATTTTTATTTTACATATTGTACAGTGTAATGATCTGTAAATTGGCTGGTTTAGGCACTGAACCAGAGACAAGTAGATAAGAACTAGATATCACCTACAGTACATACATGGAAGTCTAGTCATTGTTTTTGTAAATGATAGTGCACCCTAAATTGCATCATCTTCAGACTAGACACCGGAATTAATGGAACACTTTATCTTGTTCCTTGCTTTCTCTCAATGCTATAGTCTAGAGTCACATTGTTATCTTTATTTTGCATTACCTTTGAATATGCAAGCTTGCACACCAATCTGATTTACACTGAATTGGCTCCTGAGAAAGGGAAGAGTCTGTCTTCTACATCCTGTACAAAAACAAAAGGCCCCATAACATCTCGTCTGGCTTATTATTGGCAGGGAGTTAGATCCATCAACACTGGAGGATGGGGCAGCGTTTTTTATTTGATTTGTTAAAAATCCCCGCTGTGGATATTAAGAGGAAATCGGCCATAATTCAGGAGCAGTAGTTCTGATGGACAGTGAGAAGAAAGGTTTCATATTAAAGCCTTAGGAGGCCAAAAAGAAAATTGAAAATCTGGAAGTATCGGCTGATGGGCTCTATATTTTCATTATAAAGAAGACCAAGCTCTATAAACCTCTTGGCAGGAGGGATAGAATCAAAACAATGACCTTGAGATATGAGTCTCAGGCTAGGGAACAGTAGGCTTACAACAGATGCCAAGTAAAGGAGAGGAAGACGAAATGCAAGTCAGATGTCATCTCCAACTTGGACCTTGTTCTGGGCCTCCTGGTCAAAAAATGTCCACATTTATAGTTTCTTCCTGTATAACAAAACATATATATAATCTTTTCTCTCCATCTACGCAGCTGGAACACTTAACTAGGTTCTCTTCACTTTCCATCTCCACTGCTGCATTATTCTCTCCTCTGTTCTTGTCATTTGATGTCTCACCCCATTCTTTTTCCTAGCCAGTGCTCTGCTTTGACCAGATCATTTTCTATGTACATCCCTCTTTTGATTTACCATTCTCTATTGCGGCAGACAAAAAGCTATCAGAATCATTTCCGAACCTGTTTTGACCGATGTCCATTCAATCTATCATCTTAAATTCACTTTTAGGAGTCAGAGCTCACCTCTGACTAGCCTCATTGCCAGTCTGCGTCACCTCTTTGTTAAATTTTCTGACAACTACCATATGCTTTTTTCTCCTGAAACTGCCATTCCTCCATTGTAGGAATGTTCTGTAACAGCTACAGAAATAAGTTAATCATCATCCTTCAAAGCTTTTTTTTTTTTCCCTTGTGATACCTACCAAAGCACCTGTCACCAAGTGGCTAGATGGCATGCCCAGACTGTGTATTAGCAGCATGTAAACTGCTAATCCACTAGCTTTATATTCCTGATTTCTTGTACTGTTCCATCTGCCTGTCCCTGATACCCACTTGTTGTCTTCTGTCTAAGCTTGGCTTGCGTGATCTTTGGTATGTAGGCCCTCTTCCTGTTTCACACGTGTGCTGAACATCATATACTAGAGACCTGGTTAATAGTCAGAGCATGCAGGGACTATAGCAGCGCAAATAATTAACACCAGTCTTTCCTCATTTCAAAGCTGATGGATGTCGTTTGCCTCCAGTTCACCAACAGCAAAGTGATGAGTGGGAGAAGATGCAGTACTCTGCTGTAGTGTAAATAGAGGGGCTGGAAACATGAAGGAGCTCAGCCTGCTGCCATAAGGATGGTGTTGCTTACTAATAGCAGTCTCTCAGCTGGAAGAGAAGGTTTGATGGGTTCTAAAGATGTACTGGTTCTCATGGTATGGTGCATAAAGCAATGCAGGGAGAAAGTTGATTTATGCATGGACTTTATCCCACATTTCCTTCTAAACCTGATCTCTATCTAAAGAAATCATATTGTAGACCCTTATTTGGACTAGGCTTCGAGAAGCCAAAAAAGCATATATCATTTTATAGCTAAAGCTCAGGAGGCAACGAGTTATGATTTATGGGACTGTTGGAACACCCACAGTTCAGCATCCAAAGCCACTGAGAGAGCCACTAAGGCAACATGAGTGTTGGTACACCATCACCATGTATTCTTTTATATGTTGCTTAAACACCCTGCATCCAAGTTTGACAGACTGTAAAGTACTGAAAATTCACAATATCCCCAAAACATTGGCCTTGATGTTACTCATTTTATGGCATTCTCATCTTTCACATCAGTTTATATATGGAGAAATAATGGTTCAAGAGATCACCTAAATCATTGATTTCCAGCTTATGGTCTGCAGAGCTTGGCAAGCCCTTGGCAAGCCCATGGAAAACTTCTAAAGCGTCTGCAAAAAGTGATTGAGGAAAAGCAAATTCATATGTGCCAGACAACACTCTACATACGCAAAATTCCTAAAGGAGTCTGCACTACTGCTGGAAATTTTTTTAGGGGTCCACAAATCAAAAAGGGTTGAAAAAACGCTGACCTAAATCTTCTCCTGCCACAGCAAATGGCCTAGAACTGCAGCAATATGAGAACTTGGCACTAAGAAATAACATGACAGCTAAGCGGCACAAAATCTCTGCAGCTTCTCACAGATGTAAATGGAAACAAGTAGGACAGACACGTATCTGTTTAGCTTTTGTAAGTATTTGCTCGGGGATTAGTGTTAAAACAGACTCAGAGAATAAAAAGGGCAGCCCATCTCAGTGCTAACTAAAGTAATCTTGACTACAGATTACTGCATGCAACAAATCTGGAGATGGATATGTTCCTTATATAGATTGGTCATTTCAAAGCCTGCACTTTCACCAGGTTTAAAAAAAAAATCAGACAAGGACAATCCCTATTAAGGCATCATGTAGTTATTTCAGTAGGTTCTCTGGAAATAAGCTTGTTTCTGTGCTAATTTTTCTTCTGGCAGAACCAATTCATTCTTGGCCTTTACAAGCTGGTCTTTTACATTTGATTCAAAATTGGATTTGGGCCTCTGGGGATATCTGATGTCAGCCTTCCTAATGTAGTGTCAACATGAAGACACAAAGAGATAAAAAGTCAGTTTCATTTAGAGTTTCCTTCTTCCAGGGTCTAATCTGGATTTTTCACTCTCTCTCACTTTTGCACTCGGGATCACTGTGTCTTCTTGTCTTGAGTCACATTAAGCAGGAGGGTAAGAGTGTGCTTAGCCAACCTCCTTGGTTTCCAGGCAGGGTCACTAACACAGCTGGAACACATACTTATACTTCATGATATCACCTCATAAAACGATCACATAACAGACAAATTTTAGGCGCATATTTGAAAAGCAGAAACTCTGGGGTCAGGGTGGCGTAGACTGGAGGAAGGGTAAATGTAGGCTACAATGAGAAATAATGAGACTCACTTTGCTGAAGGAAATGGTCAAACATTAGCATTTCAATAGAAGAGGTCAAACCATTTCATCCAATACAGGATGCATTTCCCTGCAGAATACAACCCATAACATCTGTACTCTGTACTGTGCTTTTTAAATATGATGTCCAAACTGTAGGTTACCCCCACAAAGACTTGTACGGTCCCGCCTGCCTCCCTCTCTGCCCCATTGTGCAGTCTGTGCTCATCTGGAACGTATGAGCTAACCAACTGAAAATGGGACACAAAGGAAAAATAGCAAGAACACAGAATCTCTCAAAGGTATTAGGAAAAACAGTATGTAGGCATGCAGCTCAGGACTTTTGTAACACACAGAGAAGACAACAGAATTACTGTTCCGTGGGCAACCTTAGTTCTGGACTTTCCTGACACATACATGACTTTGCACAATCAAGATCGTGTCATTCCTTAGAACAATAATATACATTTAGTAGACTACAAGTTGATCATTCTCTCAAGACAAGCACTAACAAAGTATTTTCTACTTTTGCTTGTGAGAGGCTTTAAGTTTATATTCTCTTGCAGAGGATGACTGGGAAGCAAAGTGCTTATCTCTTCTTTTAAAGTGGCACAGCCTGTGTGTAGAGCTAACTTAGACAGAACACAGCACCTATGCAAATAACATGACAGTGAGGAAAGACATGGCACACCAAGTAGGATAAATTAATAATTAGCATCATATGCGACTCTCATAAAATTAGTATTTCCTATCTGGGCAGATACATACTCTTTTCCTGGAAGTGGTAAACTGTTGTGACAATAAAAGCACCACCACCACCACCACACACAAAAAAAACCCAACCACAAAACCTCCCCAAAAAACCCCAAATGCATTTCCCAGCCTGCAGCACTTTCATGGTCCAAATACCTACAGATTCAAACTCTTGATCCCCCCACCACTGCAGAGCAGAAAGTGGAGCTGCTTTGTGCAGTGGCTTATTCCCGTCTTACTTAGCACGTTAGGCTTCACAAAGGCAGCAGAGAAGGTGTTTTGTTGCAGGTGTCATACATGGTAACTGAGACATGGTTTTATGCCACAAGTAGAAAATAACCTTTCTGCCATATTGCCTGTCTTCTTAAAAAGATAAGGAAAATCCTCACGTTCAGATGAGCTCTACAGCTGCTCAGTTTTCCAGAAGCCTTGTGAATTTTCCTTGATGGTGTTTTCTCTTTTGCTTACACCTATGTCTAGCTTAACACCTTCTATTCTCCTATTTTCTCAGCAGTCTCTGCCCAACAGCACATCCTCCCATCAGCTTAGCAGCCTACACCAGCCCAGATCATGTTAAATAGTTGATTGGATTCAGCTGGGTCTTTTTACATTGTAGGAAGAGCAAGCAGACACTCCAATACAGTTTCTGGGTGTCGGTCTGGATATCCAGATCAATCCCTTGCCAAAAAAGAGAAAAAACAGCATCACGTTTTTCATAGTGCTTTTCTTAATGTCATTTCCTTCCTTCCATTAAGCAAACGTCCAGGGGAGATAAATGAATTGCTTTGTATATCTAGAGGATCTTTGAAATCCTTGATCCAGGCTAAGTGTGCATGAATGAGGAAAATAGCAGGGAGCTGAATGGAGAAAGGGGATTTAAATGCACAAACTCAGATTGAAAAAAAAATATAAAAAGCTAGAAGATGGAGGCATGGGACAAGAAAATAACTGTGACACGGATACTCCAAAATAACGCAGCTGCTAGAGGAGGAAAAAAAAACCCACACAACCAACAAAAAGAACCTCATGCATAAAGGGAGAGTTGATGTTCGGCAATGCTCAGAAATTTTAATACTGATGTGTAAAATTAAACCATGACAGCAGAACAGGCTTATCTGCAAGCGTCACGTTACTTCCCCTGGGATCGCTACCTTCCCACTGTCATCTCCTCCTTTCCCCCCCTCAAATCTCACTTGACCTGAATTCTCATGATTTGACTCCATAATCCTCTAGTTTTCACTGTACGCACACAAAAGATTATTGTACAAAAGCGAATTCCCAGGGCCTTAGGCTTTGCTTTCCATTTAGTTAAAGAATTATCCTACAGTAGTTTAGGTGCTGGGAAACTTGTCCTGTAGATTATTGCCTACAGGGCAAATGCTGAGGAGGCTGCTAACGAGAGAACAGATGTTCAGTGGCTTATGAGCCTTGCTGAATGTAAATATCTTCAGCACAGTGCTGCTCTGCCGGAGAATCCCAAACCTCATGCACAAAATTCACCCTCAGTGTAAATGCACGGGCTTAGGCAAAATTATACTGAGAAAGAAGCTGGTCTCCTTCAAGTGCACCAGAGAGCCAGAGTTTAAAAGCGTGTACAGAAATTGAGACTAGATGCCATGAAAAGTTAATATTTTTAAACAAAGCCTTGCCCCTCTCCAAGGGAAAATGCAGCTCTAGGATCTGTTGTGACACAACGGGCCTAAAATAAACAGATTTCACGGAGATAGTGGTATTAGGGGGGAAAAACTCTTATGGTGACTGAGTGTCTCAAATTCTGCTTGCCACCATAAAAGGGTGTTCTGCTTACAGGGCCTCAGTTCGATCTGGTGGATGCTGTCTTGCCAGGCAGCAGCAATTCAGGGGCTGTAGGTGAAATGCTCTTCCAGTCCTTGGAACACATGCAACCTTTCAGCTACCAAGGCAGCATGTTTGCTCCCCCTCGCCTGATGAGTGACCTTCAGAGCACTTACGCTTGAGATAGTGCTGAGGAGCTGATCGCAATCGGTTTGTGCTTTTCTTTATGCAGTGTCTTGACAGAGGACCAAGATGTGCAAAGAGGACACTTGCCCTCAAGCTTTACCCCTTCCAGCCACCCTTCCTGCAGCAAGAGCAGGCTGACCTTGCTCTGCACCTCTTCTTTGCCATGGCAAACCTCAGTTGTACCTGAACTGCTGGAAAGCCATGAGCGCTTGCTGGTCATAGATTGCCACTTCACTGTCGAAGTTTAATAACTGCACTTCATCATCAAGTTGACTGGTGTAGTTTTCTGGATCCACTAATGAATCCTGGCTGAGTGTGCCAGCTCTCTGCATTTTTGCCAAGTGGTGCTCAGAATTCCCACTTACAGCATGAGAAGGAGAGGCGAGAGAGCAGGGTCTGTCTTCTATCAATGAGCCTATCAAACCATGAAGGGGCTGTTTTTTTCTGGGAGTCCTTTGTTACAAGGGCATAACCACGGTCTGAAAAAATAAACAAACTCCACCATGTACAACATTTAATTGAAAAGACTGGATGGTGAGCTGAAACTTGGGAGACCTGGGTCAGCTGCTGAACTGCTTTATGGTGTGGAGCAAATCACTTCGCTTGCTCACTCCTCTGTCCCGTCCCAATCAGATTGCCAGCTCTGCACAGGCAAAAGTGAGATTTATTAAACAAGTATACCCTATCAGCACAGTGAAGGCCTTCTTTCACCTGAGGCTTCTAGGTCCTTTTGTAGCACGCATAATAATGACAACTCTTAATAGTTCAATTTCTTATGGTGGGAAGTCCCATGAAAAATATTTAGTACACACCTTTGTGTATAAAAAGTGCTTGGCATGAAAAGATACCACAGACAATACTGTAATTACAATCTATTCTTTTGGAGCCAGACATTTACTACTGCAATGTGATCACCTCTGGGTGGAAAGCAGCAGCTGCTCCAGCCCGCACAGGACCAGCAGCGCGCTGCCAGCCCGACACCCAGCCTCTGCCCTGGGAACAGGACCCGACGCGCTCGGCCTCCCTCCTTCCCCTCGCCCTCTCCCTGCAGGCAAACCGCAGCTGGCAGAGCCGAGCGATCCCAGCTGGATCCTGGCCAGGACAACAAGGTTAACACCCTGATTCTCACCGGAACTGTCACAGCTTATTAATACCTAACGAAAGCCCTCTGCAGCATCCCAGTGCTCCCGTGGGCACCGAGCCCGCAACCCACCCAGCCCTGCTGAGCATCTGGGGCAGGGCCAGGAGGTATATCAGCACATAAACCTCTATGGAAGTATATAAATATTTGATACTTCGATCACTGCTGAACTTTACTTTAGTTGCACCTCTTTTTTAGGATGAGATCAGTAGCAGCTATGACGTTTTGAGCTTGAACAAAGCTGTTCGCATGTTTCTTAAGCCCTTTAACACCCGTGGAACAAAGCAGGACCTATGGCAGGGTTTCAGGCGACTTGCCGTGCTTCGGCAGAACGGCACAAGATTACATCCTCGTCTTAAGCTTCCGCAGAGAAAGGAGTTGCCAGCTCCGGGGGAACCCGCGACCTGCAGGGGGGCGACCACGGCTCAGCCCCCGGGCCGGCCCCGGGGGAAAGGCGCTGCCTCCGGGCTGTCCTTGTGCTCCTCTGGCGCTAGATGGCAATGTGGGTCTTCTGCTGCTGTGGGAAGGCAGCCTTGGGGGAGGCCGGGGGGGTGGGTACCCCTGAGCATCAATCCGCAACCCTGCACACCCCTCTGCATCCCTCATCCTAGCCCTCATAAGACCTCAGGTGGTCTCCTAGACACACTGTGAAAAAAAAATGCTCTCCCGTGGATCTCATTGCCCTGTGCCTTCAACAACTGCCTATCTTCCCAAATTGTGTTTTATCCATCTCTGGAAAGAAAAGCTGCAGCTGGCAGCAGGGCTGGTTAGTGCTGGCCAGGACAGGTATTCCTGTGGGTGGTGAGCAGCACACTACTGTCCAACCTAACACGCTCCTTCCTGGGACCCACAGTATCCATGGGAGACAATATGGGATTGAAACCTCATCTGCAGCCAGCAAAATGTGCTGGCATTGCATTTGTGCCCAAGTCATTGTCAACCCACCCACACCTGCAACTCTGCATGTGGTACTAAGTAGGAAAGCACCAGCCTTGTCACCACTGCCCGCACTGGCCATCTCCTGCAGCCTTTCTGTCCAGAAGAGGTTTACATTTCCTTTCCTGAGTGTAGAATAACATTTTGGAGTGTCTATATCTGGGCATTTTATTAATTACCCTTAATCCGGTGAGTTTTTCTTAAGAAAGGGTCAGTCAGACCCTTTTCTGTTCTTGCTTTTGGATGGAGTTTTGTCTTTGAGTGACGGGCAGGTTTTTAAGGAGAAATTTTAAGATGAACGGCAAAGGACATCCTGAACTTTGCAAACCAGAAATGATCTGCCGCTAGGTTTCTAGTTCTCTGTTTAGTTTTTAAATCTGCCATGCGAACATTTAGTATTTCAGTTTCAGTATTATTGGGCTTATCTCCTATCTTACACCTTACCTCAGTGGTGGTATGTGTTACATGAGTTATTTCCTCCAAGGTTGTCATAATTCTGTTGTACTGCTTAGAGTTGCCTCCACTTTGTGTTATCTCTTTGCCGATCACACTGTTAGAATGAGTGTTTCACAAGCAGATTACAGCAGCACTCCGCTCCGCAGGAGAGAGCGGTGGCTAACACTGGGCAGCTACCAGTGGCCAACACTGGGCTGCCGGTGCACGCAAGCAAGTTCCCCTTCCTGATTTGGGCTGCCTGTTGCACTGGGGACTTACCATTAACTCTGATGTCATTCCTTGTCTGCTTTAACATGATTGCTTTCAAGATTTCTCTCTCCAGGAGAACATCTGTGTTTTGGATTAGTTTTCCCTAGACAGATTTACTTACAGTTTTTCCACATTAAATCTCCGTATTTTGTTGCTTTCTAGTCTATCTAGGTCCTTTTTTGGTATTATTCCTCCAGGTGCATTCAAACCCTTCCCATTCAGTGGAGTCAGCAGAGTGCTCTGGTATCCCACTTTACTCTTTGTGTTAGACTATGAATGAATTACTGGATGTCCTTCTGTGACACAGAGCATTCGCTTCTTGCAGTCCTTTGTTTACAGTTCATGCTTTTGTCATCTGCATGATTGTGCCAATATCCAAAAGGATTTAAATTACTGTTTCCAAGAGACACATATGAAAAAGCTATAAAAACTAAAATAACTCACCCGATTGTTCTGCTTATCAGTCATAGTTATGTTAACTTCTGAATGTTATGAGACTTTCCTCTTGGTATCTGTTTTATTTCACTAAATATAAGCTTACAGTTACTTCCAGACCACTACTGATTCCCGTTTGAAAATTGTTTGGATATTTAATTTTCACCCTATTTTCTGCCTGTGTAAAATCACTTTTCCATTGCCTAGTTGTAACTGGTGGAAAATGTTCCTTGTCCTTTAATTCATAGACATAACACTATAAATACGCCCATTTTTTTTGGACCCTGATGCTCTGAGGTCAGATACTACACAACCTGTCACGAAAACCAGCAGAGCTAGAGGCTATGGCTACACCAGCAGCTAGGGCTACCACAGCCCTGAAGCCCACCTTCTTTAAAGCATATGAGAAAGCTTGCACCTAAGGACATACAGGTGGCAAAACAGCCTGGAGCGTCTGGCCAGTGCATCCCAGTGACTGCAGGAGAAACTGTGTTGTGGGTGCATGTAGCTTCACTTGGCCAAGAAACGAGGAGAGGAAGGAGTGGTAGTGCTGACTTGCTGTGCTCCCTGCTGGTAAAGCAATGAGAGCTACACAGCACACACACATTATTTTCTACTTCATGTCCTAGCATTGCTTTCAGTGACAGCTACTTCCATTTCCTTCCGCTCTTCTCTTTTCTTAAGAGAGAGACAGATTCTACATCTTATATTCACTCTTACTTCTGGTAGGTTTGCAGTTTGAGCACTGCAGTATGATTTAGTCGAAGGTCTTGTTCTCTCAAGGCATTTCATCACCCTTTTCCTTTGAATGCACTTGAGAACCAGGACCCAAGTAGTGTATCCTTCTGATGAGTCACAGTAAGAGGATTTTTACCTCTACAACTAGCCTATTGACCGATTAAGTCCTCACAGCAATCACAGCAAAGACTATCCAGTTTGCAATACTTCTCCCCAAACTCAAGCACTCCATTGCTTCTCCACCACTTCCCCTTCCTCCCCCCTCCACCATTCTGTGGCGGAGACATTTAAATGTTCCTAAGCTTCCTTTGTCCGTTATTATTTAAAAGCAGCTCAGCTCCCAGTGTGCTTTGTGGCTGCTGTGGCTGAGGCAGTGGCCACACTAGTGCCTTCCACTGACTGTGACAGACTGAGCCTCACCCTGGGGGAGGATGGAACGGTGTATCTGAAGACCTCACTTAGCCTGATACTGATCTTCCAGGCCCTTGTGCTTTGGCTTATGCCCTTTCTTTACCAAGGACGATAGTGAAGTGTGGGCACAGTGGGAGTTGAAGAGTCACTGTGATCATTTGCAATAGCAATTAGCAAATGCCTGTGCTCACCTGAAGCCTCTATGGCATGATGGAGCTCAGCACATGTCCTCCACATCCCATCCCTGCTCCAGGCTGTGCAAAGCCCTGTAGGATCAGGGCTCCCAGCTTAGCATTGCTGACAGACAGACAAAGGCAGAGCTAGGCAGCCCTCCTCTTTCACCCTTATTCAGCTGTCCCTCCTCCTCCTCCCACCTGTGAGGCTTCTGCTGTGTTAGAGCTTAGTGCATTCAGCTGTCTTCCACCTCCATCATTGCTTTGATAACTGAGAGCAGGGAAGGTATTACTTAAAGAATCTGGGTGACTGTTAGCAAAATAAACAGGAGATGAAAGATAAGGCAGTCTCCTTGGTGCATAATTACCTTAAATGAAGGTCTGTTTGCTAATGCTGTTGTTTTGATGTGCTAAATACCTTGGTCTTAACGCCCCAGCAGATACTAAAACTAACGTAATTCCCCATGATGTCACACCCAGATTACAGAGACTGTCGGGAGGCAAGAGGTAGGCTCTGCTCTCAGCATGGGTTTGCAAAAACCCATGGAGCGATGCTTCCAGGCAGGCCACTGGCCCTTTCCAAGTCATCTACTCCCTCTGCCACTGGCCCTTTCCAAGTCATCTACTCCCTTCCCGCCAACCTGATCTTGAGGAGACACTCCTGAGAGTGTGGCAAGGAGAGCTCGTCACACTGACACTGTGGTGCTCTGCACAGCAGCACTTGCTCCCCACACCTTCCCCTAAGAGGGGAGACTCTCCCTTTGCTCTGAATTGTGCTCAAAAAAGCTGCAGCCGGCCTGAAGGCAGCTGGGCTACCTGCGTGTATACATAACTGAGCCGCCTGCGATTGCAGGGTTCCTCTCTTTTATTTAATTGTCTGCCTGGAAGCATCTCCTGACCTAATTATGCCTGCAGTTGTGTCACTTAACTTGTCCTGCACACCGAGTGGCATAGCATGAGCAGGGAGCTCTGTGCACACACTCTCACACAACTGAGCTAATAGAGACTGACAGGGGGTATTGGGTTTTTTAAGACTAAGAAGCCTCCTGGGGTGATACTAATCCCCTAGAGGTGCCATTAGCTTATGATAACCACACCTTTGAAATTGTTTTATTGCTTTAATAATGTGGTGGTGATGGAAAATGGGGAACATGCCACATTTATTATTTATGCTGGTAAAAGATGAAAGTTAGCAATTAGAAGCTTTAAACCACAGGTTCAGCAGAACTACATGACTTCCATTTATTCAGTTTTGGACTATCCACCCCAGCACTGGAATGCCCTTACTGTCCGGGTTTGTTAATTTGGGCCGCCTACATAAACCACAGCAAAGTGGCAGGCCAGCACAATTAACACTGCAAGACAGATACACATCTTAACTGCAGGGATGGGTGGAGATTTCCTGGTGGGGAGCTGTTGGAAGTGGAACAGTGCTTTATAATATCTGAACTAATCTTGTGCTATGATAATTCTGTCTTGCTTAAGTGCTTGCAGCCTCCCTGTGCTGCGCAGTCATGCTGTGGCAGCTGCTGTGTGCATCTGATCCAAGCTCGCTGCTTCCCCACGCACTTAATTGGTAAAATTGCCACCTATTGTTTATAAAAAAGCATGGAAAGAGTGAGCAGAATCTCGGTCCCCAGGACTGCAGCAGCAGTGGCTCTGCTGCCACACGGCTGGGAATCACACTCTGTCAGCTCAAGGCAACACCGAGAGGATGCATGTTGTACCATATGCGTTGTGACATCTACATCTGGATGGAGCAGCTACACTAAAATAAAAGAAGCTTGTGCCGCTCGTGGTAGTGCAACATCAGATCTTTTGAAGCTGCCATGCCATACTTCCAAAATGTGGGGTTTTATCCTGAGCGCCCAGAGAAAGGGACTTCAACGCCACAGTAAAACTGAAGGAGAAGGGAAGAAAGTTAGGCTTGTTGTAAAAAAAACTTGCCAAGACAACGTATGTCTGTGGTTGGAGCTGTAATGGAAGCGATTTCACTAATCTGCCTTGCAGCCCACTTTCTCATTCTGTGTGATCCTTCAGTGAGGTTGCAAGCTTGTTTGATCGCTTCACCTTAGGATCAAATAAGCAGAGGGCTGCCTGGGTGTTTTATCTGCAGTTGGCAGAAAATGGAGGTGAGAGAGAGCAAGGAAGTGAGTTTTTATTAAGAACAGAGAGATTAATGCACACACACTTAATTGGAATTGCACAAGCAGGCAAGAGGTGTCAAGCTCTGAGTTTATGCATAGATTACGTGGGTGTCCTATGTATTACATTTCGAACCTCTGCAGAGTGACTATCTCAGCCTTGTACTTTGGTCCTTGCCATGAGTTTTCACATTGGTTACTGGTATTGTACATCCTTGTTTCTTCTGCCTTCTGCCCTTTGCCTCATCATGCTGCACCACTCCTGTTGAGAGGCTGTGTGCAGGCAGCAGGGACGCAAGGACCTTGTCCAGGGCTGGGCTTTCCCTCAGCTCCACCATGCTCAATGTCATCAGTGTCACAGTGCCGTCCCATGCCCATACCATGGGGTCCCTCTCAGCAAAACCCCTCCCTGAGGCAAGCCCAGGTCATGCCCAAAGCCTGTTAGATTTATGGGTGAGCAATGCTGGAGCACAGTGGCTGGCCCTGAACAGTGAAGTGGGACCCCCGAGGTAATTAGCATGCATGGGCACTCTTATGTCAGTCTGTTGTTAATTGGGATCCATGTTGTTCCTCCATAAGGCTTATTCTATGGCCAATATAGGAAAATTACATTAACATCAATCACTGGTGTTCATGTTATACAGGCAAGAAGAAACCAGAAATACAACCTGGATTCTCATCCTGGTCCTCCACCTGACAGGCTCTTGCTCTGCAGGACCTGGTTCACTCTGTGGGTGTCCCTTTTTCTCCAGGTGCAGGCCTTGGGGATGCACGTCCCTGCCTTTAGGAATTACAGCTGATTCCAGCCAGGCCGCTGGAGGGTTGAAGCTGGTACAGTCAGCTCTGCAAGTGTGGGCTGCTACCACTTAAAGAAGGTAATTGCTTTTAAACCCATTCATTACCTTCTCACATGAACGTTGCTTGTTGATGAAGCCCGGTGCCTTTGGTTGAGGTGATTCCTGTAAGGCTGGAGTTCAGCGATGGCCATGGACAAAGCTCGGCCTGGAGGTGGGTTTCACCTCTTTTCCTCGAGGAAGCCTTGGGGCTCGTCCCTGGCAGCACCATCGGGCTAAGGAGCCCACCCTTGCTCAGAGGATTGTGCTGTGCTAGGAAAAACGCTTCTGGCTCTTCTCATGTGTATTTGGGGCAGAAGGAAGGTGTAGTTTAGATTAGAGCACTGAGGCTTTATCAGTGTTTATCAGTGTAGGAGTTCTGCTCCGTGTAGCATAACAGCCTCAAGTCCTTTTAAACCCTGACATCAATATGTGGTGATAAGATAACACTGGTTATCCTGTACCGGTTGCTCTAGATAAGATAAACCCTTTTATACTTTAAAACAGGACTCAAAGTTTCTGCTATGTTTTCTTTTCCTTTTAATGTAGCAAACTTCAGAAACGTTTTATTTCTAAGGGAGTGGTATTTGTAAGAGCAGATAAAAATAGCACATATCATAAATAAGACTTTCCAAACTTGCCCAAGGAGCATTAAACATTTCATTTCAAAGACTAAATAGAAATGAGCTAGTAGGAGGTAGATTTCAATGTCTTAGAAAATTGTTGGATTAATTAGAATCTAAAATTATTCCAAATAAGTGGTCATGCCTACATTTATTTTGTCAGAAGAGTGTCCACACAGTGGTATTTCAGCAGCAGTGGATGTTAATTTTAAGGTGGTTACGTTTGATTAACATGAAATAACTTCTGTAGAAGGATTGCTTGAGACAGCAGTATGGGGTATTTCCATTTTGCATTTAAAGCTTGGACGGAATCTCTCTGTACAAGCCAGTATATCCATAAATCTACAGCAGTGACTCTTCAAGTAGAAACTACATCTTAGGAGAATTTAGAGACATCCATTCATTAGTGAGTTAAAATTAATAACTAGGTCCTTTATGAAATTTAGCACTTTAGTCTTGTTTGTCCCAAATGATTTTAACAATGGAGTAACAGACTCTTCACATTTTCCGTATAATTAAAATTAATTGAAATGATATGCATTAGTTGTAATTAAGCTATGCAGCTAAGAGTGGTTGTATCTAATTGCTATGATTATATAGGCTACAAATAAGCTCAAGTAACGAAAGTGGAGTTATTGTGACACAAGAACTCAGGCACCCGCCACCTCCCTGTGACGGAGGGTCTGTGCGGGGGGAAGGCTGTTCTCTGGGATGAGGCAGGGCTGCAGCAGTAGGAGATGGTTTGGTAGGGGAGCTGGATCAGCTGTATAACTTCACGCTTGTGCCCAAAACCTGAACATTAAAGGCTGCCATTGCACTCTTTACTCAGCTTTATTGCAGAGAGGAGAAACTGAGGCAGGAAAGCAGCTCCTGTAAAGCACAGAAGCCTTTGGTGCAGGGTCTGGCACAGCCTGTAAATCACTGAATTAATTGCAAATTTGGCTCCACGTTCACCGATGCAGCCCAGTTACAGCAGGCACCCCTCACGCCAGTACCAGAGGCACTACAGGAGCAGGGCAGCACACAGGAGGTGACCCTGTGACGCTGGTAGCAAACCCCTGCTTTTAGCTGTGATGATCTCCCTGTCCCTGTGGAAATGTTCTGCGGCTGCACAGCACCTCCAGGCTGCTTTGTCCAGGCATTTCACACCAAAACTGCCCCCAGCGCTGCTGCAAAGGGACAAGGAAACAAAGCAAAAAATCCCCCCATGGCTCTCTTAGCTCTTTAAAGCTCAGTTTGAAGTAATCAGGCCTAAATCGCAAATTTGTGGTCATTATGTAGGTCAAGGTCACAGCAGGGTCAGGTTGAGGATGTCATACCCATGCAGTCACCTATTTATTTTTTTTTTTTTGTATGCGCTCTGCTTAGGCTTTTCTGAGCTGTATCTTGAAAGTGCAACTCTAATTCTGGGCTTCCTACGTTTATAACGCATGGTTTGGGGAACAAAAACTCCCCCTTTTTTTTAGGCTTTTTGCTTTTCACTGCCTGTGAATATTGAGCTTCATTTCATGGAAAACCCAGGGGCGAGTTGTTTGTAGGCTTTTTGGTATGAGAATAAAGACAAAGATTTGATCCGATGCTGCTGTAATATGCCCTCTTGCTGCCTGCAGCTGGCTTGTGCACGACGGACCCCAGAACGCAGAACTGTGTCATGTCTTGCAGGATGTTAGAAAAATGAACATTTCAGCAAGGTTTCAACCTCTCCAGCACATGGGAGTAGGAGGGATATGGTTTAGCTTTGCCAGCTGTTCACGTGCCCACACCACAAATGAAGGAAAACAGCCCCCTAACGCACTCGCCTAGTAGGCTAGCAGCAGGGCAGATGCAGAAGTCTGTGCTCAGTACACAGCAGGCAACAAAGAATTATTAAGCTGCCCAAATTTCCCTTCTTAGAGTGCATTGGGCATGATCGACAGGGCTGCCAAGCAAAGCTTTTTGGAATTTACAGCACATGGAAACCTTCCTGTTAATTAATGGGGGGATTGTGCTTTGGGCAAGTGACTCCCGAAGCATTTCTTCCACCCTACGGCCATCCCTAACTCAGGGCTGGTCTTTGCCAAGAAGTTCTGGTTATTCCCATACTCCAGACACCCCAGATGAGGATGTAACCTTCAGCCTCCACCTTGGACAAAGCCTCTTGGCAAGCCTCAGCCAGCTCCCCCAAAACATCCACTCCTTGCAGTGCTGCTCTATAGCCTCACATGGCAATATCAATTTTGTCCTTGAAAGACTCAGCTGTCTACCTTCAGGCTTGGCAACAGGATTGCAAGAAAATATTTATTCTTTACACATCGGTATAGTTAGTGACCCTCTCACATGACTGTGGCAGTCTGGCACTTCCCTCACCATTTCTTTGATGATCTGCACAGGTTTAGACAGCCTGGGGTAACCATGGGGCGCATGTGTGCTAGCACTAATGGAGCTGCACTAATATTATTACAGTGGGGAAGCAGAGAGTTAAAAAAAACCCAACAAAACAAAACCAAACAACAAAAAAACCCCTCACAAACAAAAAAACCTCCAACCACTCAGAATGGACAGACCATGATACTGGTGGGAGGGTGGGTGAGGGAGTGCAGGGAAGTGACCAAAACCATGAACATTTTGCAACATTAGTCAGGAGCCTAGGGACCTGCTATAGCAAATAAAAAACCCACATCATTTAGTCAAGGGAATTCAGCCAAAAAAAATTAGAAGTTTCATTTTTTCAATATAATAACTTTTTACTCCATTTAATCTCAAGTTTAACCATCCAAACAGATAACAGAAAAGTACTGTGAGACAGGGAATAATCAGAACTGAAGGAAATAGTGCTCAGAAACACGCAGGCATGTTCACAAACAACAGTCATCTGAGAGAAACCAGGAGGCAAGTAAATCAGGACAGAACTTGATCTCCCTACCCTATCCCAGGAAACACGAGGAACCTGCTGTGCATTTCTACCTGGCAGCGATGGAGACCAGTGCAGATCTGCGTACACAAGATCCCATCAATAACCTCCCGGGCTTGGAGACACGGTAACCCCCAGTCTCCAGCTATTGCTGTGGGCAGCTCAAGTCAATCTCAGCAATGAGACACCAGACCGCGACAAAGGTGCAGCTCTTGCCATTGTCCCTTCCTACTTAAAAGAAAAACTTCAGCTTGGGATTTAATCTTGTGTCACTGAAGCCAAGAACCTTGGCGGGAGCAGGGTCAGACTTTGACATACCTTTTATTCTGTTTAAAAGTTGGTATTTTAACTTTTGTACAACTTGTGGCTGTGCTTACCTGTCATCCTTGCTAATTAATATCTTGGAGTGGATAAGGGGGGAGAAAAAAAAGCAGCTGAGGTTTAATCTTCCACACACCATCAGGTTGTGGCTTTGTTCTGTATTTTTAGAAATTTCAAGAAACTAACATTTTTTAACTCAGGGCTGACAAAATAGGTTCAGGTGTGCACGGTGGCATACGTCTCATCACTGCCCCGCTTGTGTGATAGGGCACCTGCTCAAATGCATGCTCAAAGCCACACTGCTGCTCCTGTTAAAATCAAAGCCACAAATGAAGATGTCAATTAAGGTCCAGTATTTCAAATAGAGAATTCCCATCATAAAGCTCTAAGTTGCTACAATGTACAATTTGCAGTCAAAAGAACATGAAGGTGAGGAGATGGAGAGCTTTGGTTTAGCCCCCAGTAAAACTGAGGAGCAGCCTGAGGGGAGAGGATGCACACCGGCACGGGGACAGCAAGGACGTGCCAACCCCAGCCGCTCTCCAGGATTGGAATGTGCATTTTCTTGCATGAAGGGGTGCAGTTGCCCAGCTATGGGATTGCCTCCCTGTTCTCTGCCCAAAATAAAACTTCATTAAAGGCAAGGCAAATACCACATGAGATCTGAATGGAGCCACACACCTCCAATGGGCACAGGTCCACAACACCAGTGGATTCATGAGGAATGGTACAAATGAGGTTGGGCCTTCAAACCATTTTAGAAGTGAAGAAAAA
Source organism: Tringa tobata (assembly GCA_033628505.1). Classification (NCBI taxonomy): domain Eukaryota; kingdom Metazoa; phylum Chordata; class Aves; order Charadriiformes; family Scolopacidae; genus Tringa; species Tringa tobata. The sequence goes on from JAHREE010000285.1 coordinate 1,784,513, forward strand.
CATCGTACCGAAGCATTCTGGGGGGATTGGGGTTGGCTGAACATGAGACACACTGCTGGAGCCCAGCCAGGAAGGGGAGTTTAGCACTGGGGGAGCAGGCAGGGGCTGGCAGGAGCCCAGCAGCTCTGCTGCGGCACTGCTGCAAGGAAAAAAGAAGCCATGGATCCCACTGCTGGCTAGTCTAAACAGAGAGGAGTTAGAAGTGTGTTGCTATTTAAGCGACTTTGTGAACAAGCCAGAGACACAGGGACAAGCAGCCAGTCTGGTTGTGACAGCCGCACTCCTGTGCTGCCCAGCAAGCCCTGCCCATGCTGCAGGACGGGCTGCGCCAGAGGCAAATGGATCATGGCAACCAAAGCTGAGCCAGACTGGCCATGGAAGAGCCAAACCTGTCGGCCAGCGCTGCAGGCGGAGAGCAGCCGCCCCACTGCTCGGCAGGCAGGCTTAAGGAGATCTGCTGCAGTGACAGCATTTCCCCAAGCTTTGCAGGATATTAAAAAAAAAAAAAAAAAAATCCTCTGAGGTTCAGGTGTGCAGGCAAGCAGGATTGCCTTCCTAACTGAAATTACAGCTCAGAAAATTTTAATTAATATCTGCCTTGGTGTGAGCTGATGAAAACACATCTTTGGACATTTTCCTATCAAAACTAACTAAAGGTGTCTCATGCCTAGAGAGCAGCAACTTAAATACAGATGATATCTTTAGATACTAAGAGTTCTTAGATTCAGATTCCTTAAGTAAATTCCCCCCAAATGATCCTATTTTGAACTCACATAGTATTTGATAGCCAATTAAAAAAAAAAACACGCCTTTGTTTAATGCTCTTCAAAGGCTGTACTTTCTTTCCCCCTGAAGAATTTCACCTGAACTATGTAGTTTTTAAACATACCCTAGCTAAGATGTTTGGGCCTTTCATATCTATGCTTTCTATGAACAAATATTTCCTATCTTCCTGTTCTCCCTTATCCTTCCCAAAACATTGACTACATCTTAAGAGTAATCAAGAGGCCACAGCAACTGCTCCTGGCAGGAAGCTGCTGAGCTGTTATCCAGAAGCCTGACCGGCGTTATTTGGAACAGATGCTCTTTTAGCTTTGTAATTTTCAGCCAAAAACAATGGCAGTAAGTAAAAGTAAAGCTGTAGGCCAAAGGAAGGCTAAGCTGTGCAAGAATCATGTGAAAAGATTTTTGACTTCACACATCCTCTCATTTACGGCACATGTTTCTGAGGCAGTCTGTGAACCCTAACGTGCAGCTGCATGTCCATGACCTGGATTTGCCACCAGTGAGGACCCACTGGGAGAAGCCAAGGGCAAGGTCATTGTCCTGCTGGAGCCCTGGGCACTGGCTGTGCCATGGGAGGAAACTCCCTGGGCTGGGGAGAATGGCCAGACCGGGGAACTTGTAACCCCTGTCATCCCATGAGAAAGGCACTAGATGACATTACTGGCCGAGCAGGGGACGAGCACCTGGCTGTGTAAAATCTTTTGGCTTACCTGTGAGCCAAGAGCAGTCACCAGTGTAGAAACTGAGGTGGCAGCCTGTTTGCCTGCATGGCTGTCTCAGCACCCAGGAGCTCGTGCGGCTTCAAGGAGGCAGGTCCCGTCCTCGAGGGATGCCAGGGCTGCGTGGGACACATAGGACAGGAGGAGGGCTGCAAAGCAGAACGAAGCTTTCAGTTATTAGGGCCAGGAAGGCAAACTTTGGTCTCCTCAGCTGGATGACAGGTCCACTGGGCTCATGCCGTCCTTTCCCTTTGCTAGGCATGCTCAGTTTAACAGAGCTTGAGAAACGAGCAAGTCTCAGGAAATAAATGTTTTCAGTCTCTCTTTTTTATTGCCTGTAAAATAGCAGGAGGCTTTCAAAGCAACAGCAAATCCTGTTAAAAAAAAGTAGACAAAATTAAAGAAATGTTTCTTGTCTCAGATCCAGCCCTTTTCACCTTAACTTTCCATCATGGTACATAAAACTTTTGTATATTTTGGCAGAGCAGAGAAATAGCTTTCCCCCCTTCTCTTCCTTGCACAGCCCAGGAGCTCTGAGTGAGCTTTAAAACAGAGTTTTGCACAAACACAGAATGGCCAAATAATAGAGCAAGAAAACAGCATTAAACTTTGTAGACAATCAACTTTATTCTGTGCACAGCAGCTAGTTTCTCCTGCTCTCAGCAGAAATAAAAATTTACAAGTGTTCTGGGAAAGCATTAAAAACCAAACACGTCCAGACAAAGTCTAGTGCAAACTACTTGGAAGTAGATCTGTGCATCACCTTCTGAAAGGCTCATTCCAGCCATGGTGTAGCCAAGCTGGCGGCGTCCAAAACAAATACACCCTGTAAGTTCAGGATGGGATTTGCGGGCTGAGATTTTGATAGCAGTCATCCATGTGTCCTGGAGAGGCAGTCACAGTTCTCTGCTCTTGTGAATCTCCTGATCAAAGACCGTTTCTGCATCATTGCTTGCACATCGCCACAGAGGAAGGATGCCTAAGTATTTGGGAGAAAGTGGAACCTCCCAGCACCAGGAGGAAAAACCCAGCTGCTAAAGACACAGGATCAAAGTTAAGAGGGCAGGATGCATTTAGAGGCACACACACCAGCCCTTTCCATAGGGACCATATTAGGTTTGCTGTACGCTCTTATTGCACTGAATGTCATCTTCCAAGCATAGCAAATAACATTTTCATAAAGCACTGCTTTTAATCAAGCACAACCTTCACGTCCCCCAAGGAGCTATCTGGAGTCTATCCCTTTTCTCTACTGTTCTTTTTTGCCCCCTTTTAACTCCCTCCCTTGGAGGCTCGTGCCTCCAGCAGGGAGGGCTCCATGCGGTTCCCTTCGGAGCTCATTAACACAGGTCCATCCATCAGGCCACGAGGCTGAGAGCGAGACGCACGGTGCCCACAGTCCCCCAGGACCCAGCAGCAGCCTGTGTGTGGGGCTTGGCTGTCGCAGAGCAATGCATTAATAACCACAGTCCCTCGTGCAAGTGCTGCCTGGCACCTGATTATACAGCCCCCTGCATGCTGGGACACTTAAGCAGGGTGCCAGGCTTGATGGAACAGTGGGATCCAGCAAGCTCTGTACTTATGCACTATATTAAAAACACTAATTATACATCAGTGTCATCCAAACATAGAGCGGGTTATTTGCATACCCAATCACTGCTGCAGCTGGGGTCAGAGGCAGAGGTGTCTGGATTGAAACCACCTAAAATGCATTTCAGAATATCAATCCAAAGCAATAATCTCATTACTGCAGTAATTGAGACCAGTCCCTTTCCAAGCACCAGCTCCATGACCTCCTGCGTGATCTCAAGCAAGCCAGTTGACTGGTGAGCAGCTTGTGTGGGTGAGAGTGAGACCAGCTTCCCGAAGAGTCAGACAGTTATTTCCTGCATGGCAGATGCTTTCTATCCAACACATCAAAGAGAAAAACCTTCCAAATATGTTTGTTACTTTAGCAAGTACAAATGCTCAGGGCAAGGGGCTGAATCCCTCTTCCGTGCACAGTTTGCAGTCGGTAAGTGCTCCTGACTAGACAGGCAGAGGCACCATCAGCTGTACAGAGGACAGGACTGATGTCTAACAAGAGTGACCATGGATCAGGGATATAAAAACACTCTTAGGTGCACACATAGCACTGCTGGTTGGATTTACGTGTCCCCATGGTCGGCTCTAGGCAGAATCTGAGAGACCTGATCAGGAATGTAGAAGAAAGCAAAAGCCTGCAGTCAGCTACAAATGGTTCATTATGGCCTTTCTCAGATGGTGCTGATGAGAGGAATCATTCTTCACTGATGAGAAATCTTGCGTTTTCTTCTCTGGGAGAACACAGCTTTGTTCCCTTCCCCCATTTAATAATACACAATTTATCGGCTAAATTGGTGAGCTTGGTAGCAAGTGATTCAAATCAACTTCAGCAGCTATGAGCAATCACATATACTTGAAGAAACCCACTTATGCCACTTTCTGCAAAACCTGAGGAAAGTTGGCTATGAATGCACTACTGTAGCCTATTAAAGTCCAAGAAAACCCATTTAAATGAACCTCTAATGGCTGATTGAGACTCCTATAATGAAACTCCATAAAGAGTCAGCTCCTTCCTTCAGGCTGGGCAGGCCAAGTGCCTCCCTGACTCTCTTGCTTGCTGTGGGTAGGAAAAGCAAATGGATGGAAGGACAAATGTGCTGCAGGGAGGAAGGAGGGAAGCCTCACAGTTTTTCATGGGTTAACACTCCTAGACAGTCTCACCAAGAAGGTCACAAAGTGCTAAGTCTCACCTGTGTCTCCTGATACCACAGTTTATTGGACTGCAGTAACCACCATGCACAGAGGAGCTGTCTCACACCTTCCTCCTACGCAAAACACAAAGGTGTTTGAAGATGCAGAGAAGACTGAAGTCTCATGCAATTTTGCAGGCCAGGCTGCGTCCTTGTCTCTGCAGGAGACCTCACCAAGTTACATCAGCAGCTCAGCTGATGGAGCCCACCTCCTAATTTGCCACTGAGTCAGTGACCCAGCAAAGGGCACTGAAGCCCTGAGGGTGCTCCAAGTCCTGACAGTTACCAGAAAAGTCTCCAGTACCCAGGTCTCCAGCTTAATCCTGGGTGACTGGTCTACATTTCACCTTGTGAAGTGAAGACTGCCCTACCCAGCTCATTTCCCTCCCTTCCAGTGAGGGCCAAGCATTGTCTTAGTTCAAAACAAGTCTTGTTAACAGAACAACTACATTTCACTGCAAAGAAAAATACATTGTGTGGCAGGCCCATCCAAGGTGTGTTCAGTGTTAGATCAGATGGGCTTTCTGGCTGAGCTCCTGCTGGATAGCCTAAAAAAGTTAACCTTCTCCAGACTGCAAACCCAAACACGTTTCTACTGGCCCCACTATACTCTCATTTGCCCAATGTTTTAAACCTGCCCAAAATTGGAGAGGCTGCATAGACAGAAGATATGAAAGCAGAAGAAAAAGGTAGTCCCTGCCAATCTCCACTGCTTATCTCACCTCTTCTTGCATCCTGCTCCTGCCTGTCCTTGGCTGGGCCTGGGCAGTGACACGGTCAGCAGCTTTGCTCCAACAGCCTGTCTCAGTGTGGAACAGGCCCACACATCAGCAACATACAGACAATAAAAGGCCACAAACCTTTCTAAAGCATTTACCTGCCAACCGACCTCCTCTGCTTCAAAGCAGCAGGATACCAACTGAAGAAAAACTCCTTTACTCGAGAAAGAAGAGGCATTATTCCCTGCCCTCCCCTTTATAGGCTCCTGATGCCCCCCAGGTGCCTCCATTTTGGGCAGATTGGCCCTTGCCAGAAGCTGGGGGAGTTTGCCAGGCACTGCCTCCCTGCGCAGCTGAGACAGGACCCCAAAAGCCTGTGCTGCGGAGGGAGCCCCCTCCTGTGCCCATCCATCCTGTGCCCTCCCCGAGCAGCAGCCACCGGCCCTGGGGGTCCCTGAGGCCTTGCATTGCCCCGCTTGAGACGTGGGTGGTCGCCAGGGTGGAGATGGGGCACAGCGACCAGCACTCCCTGGCCCTCTGGCCTGGAGAGGCTGCGGGCGCCTGGGAAAAAGGAGGCCTGTCCTCTCGCCGCTGCTTTTGTAGTAGCAACTGCTGCGCGGAGATAAAAGCTTTTGTTTGCCTTTTCTCTCCTACATTCCTAATCTCCCTTCGTGCTGGTCTCCCCTATAGTCCATCAAGCACTTTTAATCTCTAATTGCATATGACTGATGAGCCTGAACTCCATACACGGCGTTGCCAAGAACCACTTTTTTCGGAGCCTGCTTTAGCTCTTTAGGCCAGGCATAACACACTGCAGGACCATTAAGAGTTTATAGTTTGTATACATAACACCCTCGGAGTACCAGAGGGTGGTTTATCCAAACAGAAAAGAATTGAGATGAATGAATGCAGAAATGACTTTTGGCCAGGAAATACTTTAATTTTAATTAGGGGGAAGGGGGCGAGAGAGGAATGAAGAGGCTTTCTTCTCTCACAAAAGACAAGACTAATGAGTTTACAGCTGCAGGCGCTGACCTTGGAGCATCCCGTATAATGCTAGTGCTGAAATGTTTGGATGTGATGTTAGACCCGATAACCTTGCTTCTAAAAGGAAGAAATAAAGGGAAATGGCTGAATGGGGAGGGATTCATTTCATGGGGATGTACGGACGTATTTATTTATTTTTCCCCCTCTCGCATTCCCGTTCAGCTGCCTTTGGCGACACAGCCGTTCGCCCAGCTGCTGAGCTTCCTATGGGCCTCATCTATTTTACAGGAAAAAAGAGTCGGTTACTGCAGTTTTCCCATATTTAGGACCCTTCCCCATCCCAAAGCCCCTCTCACAAGCCTCCATCTCTCTGGAGCCTGTGGCTGGAGGCAATGAGGTGCTGGAGCCTGGGGGAGCCCTAGCACTGGGCAGCCTGTGCACGAGGGAAGATGTAGCCAGGGCTTTTGATGCGGCGGCTTGAAATAGGCTGAAAGCCTGAAATTACCCGTGCTTGGCACGATTGTCACCACCTGCTTCGCTTGGTCACTGGCTTGTGGCATGTGAGCCTGTGCCAGCACCCGTGGCGCGGGGCGTACAGCCCTCCCCAGCCCCGGAGGCTCTTTCACCCGCCCAAGCAGTGTCACAGCGCAGGGACACTGTCCAGGCAGGTCAGAGGAATGGAGCCCTGAGCTGTCACGAGTTGTCAGCAGGGTCTTCCTGGGGCGCACGCTGGAGCAGCAGCCCCGGGCCTCCCAGGCTCGTCCTCCTCCTCCTCAGGAGCAGGGCAGCTGGTGGCTCAGGCCGGGCTGATGCTGCACATCCATCCCTCGGCACCACGCTGACTTCACTCAGGATGCAGCTTGCATGTCTTCTGAAAACTGCAGAGCTGCTGTTCCCACCTCCCTCTCCAGCCCCGAGGGGACAGGTTGGGGACATTGGCCATAAAGTCTCCCAGCAGCTTCCAGGCAGCATCTCCTTCCTCCCCTGGAGCGCTTTCCATAGCCCCATGAAGCATCATCTGGCCCCGCAGCTCCTCCCATGGATGCTGCCATGCTACAGCCATGGTGATTATTAAACTCTCACGCCACAGCGTGAAGCTGTTGTGGCTGTGAAGCCAGTTTTGCCTCCGGGGAATCAACACCCCCTGCCCTGCTGAGTCGGCAGCCAGACGGGCTGAAACAATAGTGCAAGTTAATGGAGCAAAACAACCATCGGTGTTTCCTATTAAAAGTATTTTTATGATGATTATTATTATTAATATTATATAGGGGCTGTAATTTTCTCCCGACTCACTCCAACATCTCACAAAATAAACAGTTGCTGTATTATCCCCTTGTAAATGAGACCACAGGATTGTAAACTTTAATTTGTTACTTTTGGCTGCTCGCAGGTTTGGCAGACAATTAAACCAATTCATTAGTTCACAGAGGCATATTTTTGGCCACGTCTGGTTGTGTGAAGTCATCCAGTGAACACACTGGAGGCAGGGTGCAGAAAAACCCTACAGTGTCTTTGCTACAGGATCTGTCAGTAATGGTCCAAATAGGTCAGCGTGGATTTTGCAGACCAAGGTGGAAGGGGATCTGGTTCCTCCTGTTGCTCTGTCATGGACTGGGCATGTGCCACTGGCAGCCCAGTGACCGACTTGTTGGCCAGAGACTGCCTGACCAGGTCCTGCCTGAGCTCACCCTTTAAATTCTGCAGGGTTTGATCAGTGAAACTCCATAGGACACGGCAGAAAATGCAGAGCTCCTGGAAAGGCTAGTGGGGCTGTGTGTGGCCTCCAGAGCCATCTCCACTGGCTGAATTCATTCCTTGAATAGCTGGACTGCTTTCAGTCCCTGCTTTCTCAGCTGCAAACACATGGTGAGCCCGTGCAGCCCCATGACAGCAGTGCATGGCTTTAGACTTTTCAGGGCTAGCAGTCATACGTGCTGAGAGTAGAGGTGTGTTTTTTGAAATGGGAGCCATAACAATATATTTTATGGTACTATCACCTCCCTGCCCAGATCACCAATCCGATGAGGTTCCCTTGTCAGACATTTTTCACACGCTGTAGTTTCTTAAACGTCCATTAACAAACCAAAAATCCTGAGCCATTTTAGTTTTGAAAAATGCTCCATGAAATTCCTCCCTTTTCCTTTGCTCGCTCCGCAGTAGGAGTAGAAGCTCTCAGTGCCTGTGACCAAGTACCCATCGCCATTATCAGGCCGGTGGAAAGGCAGCTGATCTTCACAGTGGCCTTGATGGTGGTGTGTATTGCTATTTGTTACTGAGATATGGCAGGAGATTTGCTCACTTATTGTCTCTCTTTCTGCTAGTCCTTTGTCGGCTGGTAGGGAAGGTATGGCTGCCTGCATCCTAATGGCTTTTGTGGGAATCTACACACAAGGGACTGAATGCATCCTTAAAAGCAGGCAGGAGGTTTTCAGCTTGCAGCTCATATTGGTGAAATGCAAAGAATAATACAGATTCCAGAAGGGAACCTAAAATGCTTTAGGTCAGTTTTCTTCCAGCTTTTTCATTCAACAAGCCATTAAGGAGACAGTCTTAAATCCTTTCATCCTCTTGCCAAAGCATTGCCTTGGCCCTGTGTCTGTGACAGTAATTCAGCAAGCCCCAGGAAGGATTTTACAGGTGATGGTGGTTCCTGCATTTCTGTTTAAAAGCCATTGACCTGTATGAAAGGATTTTCTGAGACATAGAGGGACATGGGACAGAAGAGGATTTTTGCCTTATGGTACAATTTAAAAAAAGGAATTTCCAGCATCTCCACTCTCCTGGTACCATTAAGCCAATGTGGAAAGGATCCCAACCCCCTGAGATTTGGTCTTCCCAGCACAAGACTCTGGTGTGGTGCACAGCTGAGCTTATTCCCGCTCAAGTTAAAATTATTCATTCCTTTCTTATTTCAACAAACTGCCTTTTTCTCAAAAATCACTCTTGTCTCAGGGTTTTTTGAGTCAAATTTTTTTGGAGTGCTATAATAAAGCACTCCAGCGATTTTTGAATAATGAAACCTGAAAGCTTCCCCAAACTTGTTCCCCACCACTGTGTTTCTCACTGGCCGGCACCTTGGATTTTGGATTTGCAGAGAGTTCTCCTGTTTTGCAATTTCCTCTGAGCGATCCCACCACTGCTGGGGAGTGTGGCTGGGCACCAGCTGAGGAGGAGGAGAGGCTGCGGTAGGGAGCGGAGCATTTATGAAAAGCTGGTCACTTCCTTCAGTGTCTAACTGCGTTTTTCCTTTTCCTGAAATAATAATACTTATTAACAAAAGTGGTCTGATAAAATGGTGAGCAAACTCCGCAGAAGAGTTAATTATGACTTCTTACATAGCCACAGCTCTTCTGCAAACCAACAGCAGAAACTGGTTGAGCTGGAGCTGTGTTCTTGCTTCTGGCAAGGACATGCAGCGTGTGACTGGTGTGAGCTGGGCCCCAGTCTCCTCTGGAGACCCTTCACTCCCCAGAGAGGTTGGGGCAGGGGGCCAGTCTCTTCTCCCAAGTAACAGGCGATAGGACAAGAGGAAATGGCCTCAAATTGAACTAGGGGAGGTTTAGATTGGATATTAGGAACAAATTCTGCACTGAAAGGGTGATCAAACATTGGAACAGGCTGCTCCAGAAGTGGTGAAATAGCCATCCCTGGAGGTATTTAAAAGATGGGTAGACGTGGTGCTGAGGGACATGGTTTAGCGATGGGCTTGTCAGTGTTAGGTTGACGGTTCGACTCGATGATCTTAAAGGTCCCTTCCAACCTAGGCTGTTCTGTGATTCTGTGATTCCATGCTTCAGACTGCTTCTGGGGGGCGATGAGGGGCTTCACCCCACTGCAGGCAGCTGCAGTTGGCTGTGTGAGTTCCTATCAGGAGGAGGAAGATGAAGCTGGTTGGGGTTTAAGTCAAAACATAAGCCCTCTATTTTTCTCTTTTCTGCTATTTATCAAGGCTCAGCGCAAAGGGCCTGACACCCGGCCAGCACGGCCTGGCTGCTGTGATCTGTGTGACACACAAGTCAGTGTCAAGACAGTGATGAGGCAGCTTCTGCTGAGCGGCCAATGGAGCTGCCGGTGCCAGTGAGCAGCGTCCTCTGCGGGAGGGCCAGGCCGGGTATATCTCTATTTTGACACATCCTCGCTGAATGAGGAGGAGAACAAGCAGAAAATGGCTGATGATAAATGCAGCAATTAGGGAAGCTTAATGGAGCAGAAGGTTTTTTTGTGCGAAGACAAAGAAATTGCTGTGGGGACACCTGCAAGGAGGTCCCAGCCGCTGGTGGGGGACGGCTCCAGCTGTGTCACAGCAGCAGGGGCTGGGGTGAGAGGGGACGACCCCTTCCCTTCACACACACCCCCTGCAAAGGCCTTGAAAAAATATTTTCCAAGTTAAACTTCAAAACATCATTTGATTTTTCTTTTTCCTCATTATGATCAGAAATGGTAGCCTGTAATTTAGGCCCATTGCAGCCCTCCCCCGCTCCCTGCTTTCTATTCCCTTTCACATAATACAGCGTGCTACTGGGAAATGCATTTTCCTGACAAAAATACCTATCTCTGTGGTCTGAAGGAGCTGTGGCCTCAGCAGGGGGATACCATCCTGCCAGTGGTGGGTGGACGGACATGAGTGGGGTCCCCCGGATGCCCACAACCTGCGGCACCCTTCCCAGAGCACCACGTTCGAGAGCTGAGCCCTCGGCTACCGGCTCTCCGGGATGTGAATAAAAATGCTAAATCTGTTTGCCAAAGCCTTATTTATTTCCCTGCCCAGATACTTCCCAAAGCAAAGTGCTTGTGCAGGGGGACACCAAGCAGCAGTGGGGAAGCTCTGTCAGGGGTGTGCAGGGAGAGACCCCTGTGGCCCCGGCCCAGGGTGCAGTGACAGGCGATGCCGGTCTGGTCGGTCACAGGACTGGTACCAAAATCCACCCCCCCCCAAAACTGCGACCCGACTATTTTCCTAAGACTTTGGCAAAAAGGAAATTCCTGAAGGAGGTAGAGGAAAGGTTTTGGTTTTTTGCTCAGTATGAGCCAAATTAAACATAACTCCTGTTTTCCCCACTGCTGAGGGCTTCTCGGTGTGAGCCCGAGCCGCGCAGCACTGGTATCTCCTCCACTCTCCTCTGGGCCGAAGCCTGGCCAGCCTGACCGGAGCAGAGCTGGTGAGTTGTGCTCTTGTCTAAGCTCTCAGGATATTGCGTTTCTGTCTAGTTGACTTCTTGTGCTTCCCCTCCTCTGGACCTGGGCCGTGCTGGCGCTGCAGACGGGACGGTGACAGCTCAGGCTGCTGTCGAGTCCTTGGGTTCCCTGCATCGACCCTTTGTTCACCGATAACTAAATATTTATGGTATCTATAAAAACTGGAATGGAGACTCTCCATATGCTCATTGTAGGCAACAAAGCTTGCTTTTTTAGAGAAGTACTAGATCTTGTTAAAAAAGTTAGTATTTTTGACAAGTAATCTGAGGATTCATCGCTGCTTTACAAATGGGCTTCTTCCTGCACCCCCCACTCTCTTGGTTATTTATCTGTTTCATTGACCAGGCCACGACTGGCCCGTGTCAGCTGAAGAGGGTACACACCAAATCTCCTTCCACGGAGCCGCGCTGGAGCCTGGCACCATGTTTCAGACAAAAGGTAATGCAAGTGCAAGTTCGAGAGCTGCTCTCCCCCCTCACACCTTCCGGAGCACCTTTGTAAAAACAGGCTGCACAAGGCAAGTGATGAACCTCCCACCTCCCATCCTCCTCCTCCCACCCACCCTCATTTGTTTGCTAAATCCCACCCTTTGTCGGTGACTGAGGGAAGTCTGCAGGGAGATGGTCGAAAAGAGAATAAAAATGGTAAAAACTGCATAAAAGGAAAGCTCAAGAGTGGTAGAAATGCATAAAACCCAGGAAGTCCTTCTGTACCAGTTCTTTTTAGCAGAAGGCGGCTCAGCTGGGGTGGCTTAAAGGAATAAGGCTGAATTAATTAGTTTCTCTGTTTAGGTAATAATACCATTAATCACAATGAACCATTTTGTGAGAAGGCTGATTCTCGGCACTGCGCAATTCCGCAGGAATCCCGCTGTAGTGCAGCATTATTGATGGGTCATCCTCTGAAAGCGTAAGAGCAATGCCTCCCAACACAGTAAATGGCAAACCGCTGATTTTCTTTTAATATTCAGACTTCCACAGCATCAGCCGTGATGAATTCTTCTGGCACCGAAGCGGCTGCAATAAGCAATCCTTCAGGAATGCCAGGGGAGCATAGCATTGATTTAATGCTCACTTTTTAAATTGTACACGGACCAAATGCTTCCAAAGGGTAAGGTCCATTTTTGTACATTTTTGGAGCACACACTAAAACCCCCCTCGCTCGCAGCTATCCGCATCAGGAAGATGCAGCTACAGAGTCTGTGGAGCAGAGGGGAGGGAGGTTCATTTAGGCAGGTCTGTGCTAGAGGTGGTGTAAAGCGAGATGCCACGTTGGACGACGGCACCAGGAGAGAACGACAATCCCCCCGAGCCAGCATTACCAGTATCTTTATGCTGAGCCCAACACACTTTTCACTTCCACCATGTGTTACATGTTCCTCCGATTTCAGCTGGGAGAGCAGGTGCCGATTTTTAATGCCTATTTTGTCTTAAGCCTCCTTTCATCAGATTAAGGACCCTGCTATTTGATTTCATTTTATTTTTTTATGCTCGGTAATTTAGTCACACGCAAACTTAAAAACAGAAGCTGTAACATGCTGTTAAAGAACAGTCGCCCACTGTTAAATCAGTTACCGAGAGCGAAGGGACTTGGAGCAGTTTCCCATCCCCCTGCAGATGTCTGCTCTCAGCCTACGGGAAAAGCTGAGGAAGCAAAGGAAAAGGCACGTGGAGAAGAGCGCTTGAGGCGATAACCTTCCCGGAGCGATGCCGGCAGCGCCATCCCTTCCAACCAGCCGTTGCACAGAGGCTGTCCTTCCTTTTCCACCCTCCTTTCCCGGCCACGGGCTGTGGGATGAGGGCTGGAGGCACGGAGGGGTGGGAGAGCTGCCGCAGAGCCGGGGACCCCCCTTCTCCTCCCCGGGCCCCGGCCCCCGTGGCTCTTGCCTCTGATGCACCCGATGGGTCCTTCTGCGGGGAAAGAGCCACAAACCAAGTAAGAGCCCTCTCCCAGCACCGACCCTTCGCAGCTGACGCCTCCTCTTCCTCCTCCTCCTCCTCCTCCCGGCCAAAGCCCCGTCAATAAGCCCTGAGCCTCCGGGCTGCCAGCACGGGCTACGACACACAAACACTCAACTGCCTTTTTCATCCAAAATCAATGTTGTATTTATCTTCATTGATCTACAAGGAAACTGAATGTTTAAAATTACAGGGGGTGCAGGGGGGAGGATGGGGAGGGGGGGGAAACAAGAGTTACAGAGCCAAGAAAATAGTAGCGGATGGCTGAATTAACTAGAGAGAAAAAGCCCAGGATATATAAAACATGGACACTGAAAAATAAAAT